>JAKOOJ010000001.1:124498440-124570940 GCA_022577455.1 Arizona elegans
TTCCCACACTGACAACCACTGACTGACAACAGGCCCAGCCTGAATCCCTACATCATGGAAGGGGAAGGTAGTTGGCTGGGTTTCTCTTCTATTCTTTGCCTGGATTTCCCCAAATCCTGCTGTAAGATCGTACAATTACTATAGGTCATGAACACAAAATGCCACGAGCATTTCCAGCTGTGATTGTGCAATCGCTTCCCCAAAGTCGCCTTGTAATGTGGCAATAATAATACCCCAGCTGTAGCCACAATCACGGAAATCACTGACAGTGTCAGTAATGTAGAAAACCCCATGTCAGCTTAACCGGCACTTGCCAAAAGGCATTCATCAAATTCACTGCTTCTCTCCCTTTTTTTTTCTTTTTTTTAATCTACCGTTTTAAATGGTTTGGTTTTATTGTTGGAGTTGTAAAAGAAACGTGTAAGGTAAATAGGCCCTGGCTGAATCACATTCATCACCTCTCTCTTTCCCCCCACCTCCCTCCTTACTTCCCTCCTCTCGCTCCCTCCCCCCCACACACACACATAGTTAAAAGCACAAAATGAAAGTTTTAACTTCAACAGTTCTGAAGCGTTCTCCGTAGCCACAATGGATAGATAGTCAGCATTTGAACAAGATATTGAACACAGATGACTGAGCTTCTTTGTGCTTTATGTTCTTCTCCAAAATGGGAAGGATAAGACATGTTAACTTCCTTACCAGCCAATTGGCTTTGAAATCAGCCAGATGGTTCTGAAAGTAGGAAGGAGAACATGCTGGAGGAACAGAGAGAAAGGACTGTGGCACTTCTGTACTCGCAGCAAAATGCAAGTGAAGCAGTCAGTGACAAACAGCTGAGTCGGCAATCCCAGCTGCATTGGAGGGGGAAAAACATTCCCCCTTGAAGACAATGGGTTGAGTTCTGAGCAATGCTCAGGACTGAGCTACAAGGCTTTTCCCCTTCCAGCCAGTTCTAATGGGTGTGGATGCAGCCCATTGTGCAAGCTGGAGACACCCAGCAGAAAGAACAAGAAGGAAGAAATACTGTGAATTGGAGAATTGAAGAGGCTGAATTAAAACAAGATCATGAGGGGCCATCCTCAGATTGCAGAATGAAAATGACCCTCTTAACTATTTTTGAATGTTGGGATCTGTCCTCTGTGGCCAGTCTGCCCTGGGATCCAGGTGAGATTGGACACCTGCATTCTATAGAGGTATCTGTCCACGCAAGACCTGGC
Organism: Arizona elegans; assembly: GCA_022577455.1. NCBI lineage: Eukaryota > Metazoa > Chordata > Lepidosauria > Squamata > Colubridae > Arizona > Arizona elegans. The sequence continues at coordinate 124,499,658 of JAKOOJ010000001.1, forward strand.
TGATACTTTCCAAAGCCTTATGCATGCTTTTTTAAACGAGTAGAAAAGAATCCCAGCTCACAATTGCCGGTACAGAGGACAGATGTGAAGTGAAGAATGAGAGAGATACCTCAGAGAGGTTATTGTTCAACTTACGTTCAACTTACTCTTTCATGAGAAGACTAAACTCAGCTTCAGTAGGAGCCTAAGTGCCTATGGAGATTCTCAATCATCCAGGTTACGATTGTTGCAAAGGTGCTTTTTCAAAAAGCAACTGGACTTCCTTGATTTTTGCTTGAAGACGTTTTGCTACTCATCCAAAAAGCTGTTTTGGTTCAAGCAAAAAAAAAATTTAAAAAGTCCAGTTGCCTTTTGAAAAGCACCTTTGGAACAAGGAGCCTAAGTGCAAGATCAGTGATGTGAAACACCTCTGAGCCTTTGACCTGTCACTCAGGCAGTTTGATAAATAGATAAACTTTCTGTTCTATGACCAGCCTGCGTTTGGCCATAGGAAGGGGTGATGAATGGTTCATTTACCCACTGACAGATGACTCAGGGAGTAGAGAAATGAATTCAGAAGGGTCCAACAGTCCTTTTTTAAATTTCTTCCTTATTAAAGCTATAAGGACAGCAGCACTGACCAGACTGTTCCTGAGGTAGAATAAGGCTGAGTCAGAAAAAGAGGATACAGAATATTATATAATCTGGCACAAATGGTATAAGTGGCTGCAGAATAGGAATAACGGAGAGGAAAAATAGGGGTGAAATGTAAAAAAGGAAAGAATGAATATGTCAATGTATAAAAATATAAAGTTAATATGGGTCTTAATAAATACACTGTAATTAAAAGAGAGGGGACAAGAAGAAACTGGAATAATATAAAGGGAAAAGAGGGGAAATGTAAATATTAGAAGAAGATCATCACGAAATAGCTGTTAAGAGAGTATATATATAAATGTTGTATGTTTTGTAATGTCATTTTATGTTATAATAATAAAAAATAAAAAATAATTAAATGAAGGCTAAGTCATTGGCATAGTACTATTTCTGCCAGAATAACTAAATTTGATCTAAATCTAAAATAAAGCACAACTTCAAACTAACAAAAATTATAGATTATTTTAACATCTTTTTAGTAATTTGTTTTAATAATTTCAAAACAAATAATTCATTTCTAAGAATTGCAATTGTTTGCAATTTTTTTAAAAAAATAACCTAATTTCAACATTATTAAATGTTTTTTTTAATTTATCCAGGGCAAATGTGACTAGAAGGAGGCAGGTTGGTATATAGTCATTAAGGTATTGGATAATTTTCTTCTCCTTCTTCTAGCTGATAGAATGGACAACTTCATATATTTCAGGTATATGCAATTATTGCATTAATTTCATGTAGGCATTGGAATAATTTTAAAACTTCCTAAAATCTATCCACGCATTTTTTGAAGCTGCTACTTGGAAAGACAGGAAGGGAATCAGAGAAAACAAAGACAATGACAATTTTAGAATATATGTCACTTCCTATTTTTGACTTTTATGACTACCCATGGTTTTCAACTGTCTCATTGACCCCATATGGTGAAGAAATTTTATCCAGCAATTTTTTTTTCCTATAAGAATTGCAAGAGTACTCTTCGTCCATGATATTTCTTGGCATTAGGACTTCAAGCCATTCCATTTGCAGAAGAACCTTCAGTAGAGGCAGAATCTCACCAGATTAGCTGGATTCTTATCGGTTCATGCAGCCATAAAGATGTTATAGATAGATCCAGCATAAATCTGAGCATTCCAATCTCCTTTTATGAATGGAATGATAAAAAGCAGGCTCAGGAGACCAAAAAGGCTCTTAAAGCTGATCAAAGGATGCCATTAGTAGATGCAGTGAGTCTCTAGGCAGCCAAAGGGAATAGAAACAAACCCCTAAAATTCTGTTTTTTACCACAATAAGATACCAAATTCATCCCCCACCACCACCCCAAAATGAGTGAAATTTATCTCAGCTCCTGCAGATGCTGAAATGTTCATTGATGACATTCAACTAATTAGTTGCAAAAATTGTAAACTTGACTGAACATGTATCTGCTTGAACCTGCAAGGAAAACATCTCAAATGGATCTGTGCTGTGTTTATGGAAAGATCAACTGTCTTGTGGAGAAGTTCTGAAAGGATTTACACCAACACTGAGAAATGAGCTTTTCTATCCTGCTCAAGTGGTTGATAGCTGGCACCCAGCAGGAGCGTCACATGAAGAATACAGGAAATCAATACCACCATTTCATCTAAGCAGTTTCTTTACCAATCACTGTATAAATAAAAGTGATAATCGCCTTAGGCCCTAGTCTTGCTTAACTTTACCCTATAGGCAGCTTTTTTTCTGAAGACTATAACAGGGTGGCTCGAATCCTCTTTTCCTTCCCTCCGTGAGCATGTGAATGAAACAGTTTGAAAAATTCTCTCTATTGCCTTTTCTCTTTTTGCTTTGATGTATTATTTACCGATAGAGGGGAAACAAGCAGCTTTAATATGCTATTGTTTCATAATATTTTCTTCCATTCTTCTTGTGCAATACCCTGAGCATTTTAATTATTTAAAGAAGTAAAATACTTTTTTTAAAAAAAAAAAGAAAGAAAGAAAAACCTGCTGTTCCTTAGCTTTCACTGTAACAATCCCTTTGACCGTCTGCATACTTATGTAGGAAGCCAGTGAATCCCTTAAACTTCATCAGGCATAATCTTTATGATCTGTGCATTAGATTATGCTAGGAATGCATGTGAAGATTCAAAAGACTACCCTAGAGGAGCACTGCAAACTCCATTAGTTTTAGTAGAATACATTTCAGTTTTACGTTAGTAAAAAATCTGGAAAAGCGAATATATGGAGAGTGCAATATAGCCAGAAATTCAGCAATAGAGGAATTGAAGAAGGGTCATCATAACACAGTAGTAAAACACCTGTGTTGCATGTAGAAGGTCCTAGTTCAGCCCCTAGAATACCCAAGTAATGACTTCACCCAGGATTTTTTTGTCTGAAATTCCGAAGAGCTTGTTTTAGTCTGAAAATAAAATATGAGCAAGAAGACCAGTACTTTCCCTTGGGTTAAGGCAACTTTGTATGTTCTTTCCAATACAGTCTCTAAAGCACAACATAATATCTGAGGTAAATCCTACTGTATTTAGTAGCTGCAAGTGATGGTTTCATTCAGGTTTGAAGGGCCTTTAAGGACATCTCTAGGTTTGAATGGGACCTTGACAAAATGCCTATTTGTTGGTCATTTTAGTATTGCTTGGCTTAGCAGCTAAAATCAGCCAACAATAATTTTGTAATTATTGCAAAATTACTAGGTGACTTGGAACAATCATTTGATGATATTTCCACTCTAATGAACATTTAAGGGCGAACCTCATAAATTAGGACTGTGTTAGGACTGTGCTGGGGTCATTTTATATGGATGCACATATGCCTGCCTCCTGAACAGTTTTAACTGTTGGTTTTGAAAATTATTGTAGCTCATAAATCAGCTCATAAAATCTTAAAGTTATGTTAAGCCGAGAGTCAAACCTACAGATGTTTAACAGATGACAGATTAACAGAGTTGGAAGGGACCTTGCAGGTCATCTAGTCCAACCCCCTGCCCAAGCAGGAGACCCTAAATCTGCCTCTACCTAGGATCAAACTCACAACCTCCTGATTATGAGGCAAGAGCTCCACCTCTAGGCCACAGCATTGGAGGGCAGCTTCCTTGGAGGGAAGGCAAATTCCAAAAGAAAGATGGTAACAGACAAGACAAGAATATTTTTTTTTCACTTAATTGGTGGACTCTTATTCCATTCCATAAACTAATAAATTAAAATTCAGGCATATTATTCCTCATATTTTTAATAATTCTCCCCTTTTATCACATTGCAAATTACAATAGGGGGAAAGCTCCAGGGTTCATGTATATTGGGGTTTCACTTTGTTTCAACACATAAATAAGCCTCTGAGCAGATATTTGTTTATTTGGGTGTGCCAAATAATTGTGTCATTCTGACACCTCCCTACTTTCTGAGGGAAAGGATGGAATTGTACGGTATTGCAGAATATTTTTGAAAGTCTCCTCAAGAAGGAGACTTTTTTCAAATCGGCAACTGGTTGTTCTTGTAGTCCAATGAAATCCATACTTATTTGGAAGCAAGTCCCCTTGACTCCATGAGGTTGGTTCTCTGGTAAAGTAAATAAGTACAGTACTATAACTTTGTCACAAAGAGGTTATTTTTTTAATTAAAAATAATAATATACTGTAATGATTAGCCATATCTGATGCAAAGGCCACTTCCTCTTGGCTGACGCAGTGTCAGCCCTGCAGGGTTTACCAATACTGCCGATCTTACCTTAAACTAAGGAAACCATCCATCGGACTTAAAGGCAGTATTTAGACGTGGCAACTCCCGTCATGCGCCTCAAATAAATCTTCTTTTTTTCTCCTCCTTCCTTTCTTTTTTGACCCGAGCCTGGCTGCTGGTGCACATGAAAGAAATTACAATAGCTTCTCAGTCACTGCTGCTTGGGTTCCTTGTGCACTACAGCATTTGTCATTGCCAAAACAGCAGAGTTTAATTAAGTGTTGTGAGCAGCCTAGTGAGAAACACACTTTAAATTAAACCTCTGTACGTGCGACTATTGGTTCTTTGCCTTTGGAACAATCAGCAGGGTATTGGCATAAATTCTGTCTCTCTAGGTAAAGGCAGCTCGGCGCACCTCTAGCAATTCATAAATGATCCAGCTTTCCTGGAACCATATCTTATTAAAAGCGCATTTAATTATTTCTTCGCTTTAAACACCGGTAGATGGAGGCAATAATTAATGTGACCAACCGCTAAACATTTTATTTACTCTTGATAAATTAATGATATTATCAGGAAGATGCACCACAAACCCAGAATTTTAAAGATTGGGGGAGGGCAACTTGCACAGAAAGTTTGTATCTCATTTAGCGCACATGCACGGACACACACACTGTAGAGTACACAAAGACATGCACAGAAGGAAAAAACAATAATAGACAACAAAATGAGGCGGCGTTCTCCTTGAAAAATTATTAACACATTTCATAATATTATTTTAGAACTGAAGACAGCTTTACATTAATACGCGAGCTTTTTTTATTTTTATGGCTAGACATGGGGGAAACCAATGGTATAAAATTTCAGAGCATAAAAAAAAAGTGGGATCATTGTAAAGGGGAAGGAAGGAAGGAAGGAAGGAAGGAAGGAAGGAAGGAAGGAAGGAAGGAAGGAAGGAAGGAAGGAAGGAAGGAAAGGAAGGAAGGAAGTAAGTTGAGAGAAAGTTTGTAGAAAATGAGCTTTCTTTCAGCTAAATGCTGCCAGCAGCAAAAAGTATCTGTAAATGGGAAGCAATTCAAACAAACTACTTAGGGCCTACATCTAAAGATATGTAACAAGACCGCAATCATTGACTGCTATCTCAAAAGAAAATGCTTTGGGCTGGAAAAGCAGCAGGGAGAGTAAAGCTTAATCCTTTTCCCATCTGCTGCTTTTTTTATTATTTTTTCTTTTAACCTGAGATCATGACCCTAATCCACTTTTGCTTTCATGGGGTGGAGATTCAAACAAATTTCTGAGGCAAATGTTTCGAGTTCCGGGCAGAGAAGATAGGAAATGACTAGGAAGAAGAGAGAAAAAGTGAGCAAGGTAAAAAAAATATATAAACAGGCATTTCCATTTTATTTCTCTGCTGCTTTGAACATTCAGTGTTCGTTGTTTATGGCTGTGTCTAGTGATCAGTAATTAGAGTTGGTTGATGGGAAAAATAATACAAGGCACTTATGCTATTGCATATAAATATTGAAAATAGATTACATAAACGTTTTCTCTCTAATGTTTGACTTTTGTATTCATGATGACAAGTAAAACGAATTTTGTGGTAATGTTAGACAAAGAAAACTCACTATTACAAAGTTTTCCTTAAATAAATATCGCTTGTTTCAATGAACCAGACTAAATTTGCCAGTACTGGAAAATGTTTACACATGCTTTAATTTTAAGTTTTGGCATGTGAGAGACACATGGATTCCTATAGTTAGTTTGTTAAATTTGTAGGCACCAACTCCTATCAGATTCTTGATGTCTCACAATACAAAATACAGTATGATAAATGACATATCTATAGTTAAAGTTAAAATAACAATAATCAATATACTTCTCACTTCATGATGTTTCATTCAACAACCATTCAATGTTACAATGGCACTGAAAAAACAAGTAGTTACAACCAGTCCTCAAAGTTACAGCCATTGTAGCGCCCCACTGATCATGTGGTCAAAATTCAGGCACTTATTTATGACTACAGAGTTTTAAGCAGGAGCCATGGTGGCACAGTGGTTAGAATAAAGTGTTGCAGGCTAATTCTGCTAACTGCCAATTGCCAGTAGTTTGGCAGTTCGAGTCTCACCACTCAAAGTTGACTCAGCCTTCTATTCTTCCAAGCTCGGTAAAATGAGGACCCAGATTGTTGGGGGCAATATGCTGACTCTGTAAAACCATTTAGAGTGGGCTATAAAGCACCATGAAGTGCTAAGTGTTATTTAACTCCATCCATCTGTTTATCTTTCCCATGTCTGCTCTTTGGGCCACCTTGTACGCTGCCACCACTGCCTACCCCTGCACCCCACCAGCACCATTCACCATCTTCTTCCTGCTGGTGGCTATGAGATGCATCTAGCCAAGGCAGCTATTGACCCTTCATGAACACATTTAACGGCACAGAGTCAATCAATCAATATTCAAATATGTCATTACTGAAGGTAGCACTCAAATCACAACCTGTGCTAGGTCTTCTGGAGCTCCTCCCCCCCCAAGAGCCTGATGCATCTTGTGCTCCACTTAATGACCTGAATGTTCATTTAATGGCTGCACTGGGGAAAGCATGGATGGGGAGGGTCATAAGTGATCACACGGGTGCTTCAGTTAATGACTGTCACAACTACTCACCGTAATGGACAGACTCCATTACAATCATGAGTCAAGGACTATCTATATATGTATCTCCACATCAGGTTTACTAAAATAATATGCTGAATGGAAAGTATAGTAAAGGAGAAGAAAGGGTTAAGACAGTTCTGGGCTAGGAAGATAATAGGTTGGTGCTTCCTCCATGCTATATTCTGGGATAAAGATCCCATTTGCCCAATAAGCAATTGATAACAAAGCTGGAGAGCTGGGAATTGGTCTTCAAATTGGAATACCTTTGTGGAGCTATAGCAATTTAATTTAATTTAATTTAATTCATTTCACATATTTCCCTATTTCTACTTATACTGCATTAAAAATTACAAATGGAGGGCTGTGGGGAAGATGCTTAAGGCTTCAGGATCATATATGGCCACAGAATGGTTCTCCCCCCTGGAGATCCTTGAGAAAGTTGAACATTTTTGCTATAACTTTAACCAAGGAGGCTTTTTTAAAAAAGATCACAGGAAAACAGCAATATGTTTAGATGGATTCTGTTTAACTTAAGTAAATAATACAATAAATACAAAACTAAATCAATGTTGCTTATTTTATTATTATTAGGGGCTGGTGGCTCAGAAGACTAAAAAGCATTGTGATTAACACCAGCTGTCTGCAATTACTGTAAGTTCGAATCTCACCAGGCTCAAGGTTGACTCAGCCTTCCATCCTTTCTAAGGTAGGTTAAATGAGGACCCAGTTTGTAGGGGCAATAAGCTGACTTTGTATAAATATACAAAAGTATGAAGGCTATTGCTTAATGCATTGTAAGCCGCCCTGAATCTCCGGAGAAGGGTGGCATATAAATCAAATTTTAAAAAAAATTATGTATAGCTCAGGAATATATTAATATAATTTACTTATCCATAGCTACCAGAGTTATCAGACTGATTAAGACTAAACTTATAAATTCAGTTATTGGTCATGTTAAGCTCTTAAGGCTTTTACGTTTTATTATTCCTTTTGATATACTTTCATTTTATATCATTCTAATATAGTTCTTATTATTACAATGTGAATATTATAGTTTACCTATAGATTTTAGTGAAATTGTGATTTTTACATTTCATGTTAGGTATTTTCATTTGTCTGATGGTGTTAGCTCATAGTTTTATCCAAACTATGTAAAACTCTATTGTCTTCACTTCTATCATTATAATTTTAATCTTACAATCTTAATGGCATTGGTAGCATTTTATAGTTTGTAATTATGATTTTAGTAATTTTATACAATTTATCATAATGGGATGTATTTTTATCCTTGAATGTTGTGTTATCCGAGTTGATGACCAAAATAAAGACACGATTACTGCTACAAAACTTCTCAGAGCCCTGTCATTCATGCGAACCAAAATTGAAAATTGTATTGCAATTTTGTTAGCAAGTCATTGGAGTAAGTCAGCATAGAGTTTTAAGAGTTTAACAGAATTCTCAAAAACTCATTTTATTCCAAGAACTTTGACTATTTATTTTATCAGTCTGACAATTATTTAAAAGAAAACTGTCAAAATCTGAGGCAATGAACAGTCTCATAAGGGAATAATAGTTCAGTATCTGGAACTGTATCTATCAAGACCAAAATGATTAAAGGACTGAAGAAACATTAGCAAGTGCATTTTGTTCAGATGGGAAGAATTGTCCCTGTACAACAATTATTTGACAAAGTCAGGAAAAAGAGAACCACATGCTCTTAATTAATGCTTGTCCTTTTGTAAACTGGAGTAGACAATGACTATTTCCACTCACTGTCAATGATATAATTGGAAAATCGCCTAATTTTATGTTTTGGATCCATGGTACTTTTTCAACCGTGGAAGTTATTATTATAGTTTCTTCCAGAGGAAACACCAATTCTTTCTCCTCCTCCTCCTCCATCAGTTTTCTGATTTCTATTAAAAGGTAAAGGTTCCCCTCGCACATATGTGCTAGTCGTTCTCGACTCTAGGGGGCAGTGCTCAACTCCGTTTCAAAGCTGAAGCACTGTACGAAGACGTCTCCATGGAAATGTGGCCGGCCTGACTGAATGCCAAAGGCACTTGGAACGCTGCTACCTTCCCACCAAAAGTGGTCCCTATTTTTCTAATTGCATTTTTTACGTGTTTTTGAACTGCTAGGTTGGCAGAAGCTGGGACAAGTAACAGGAGCTCACCCCGTTATGTGGCACTAGGGATTTGAACCGCTGAACTGCCAACCTTTCAATCAACAAGCTCAGTGCCTTAGCCACTGAGCCACCGTGTCCCTTTTTTTTCTATTTCTATTTTTTTCTATTTTTATTTTTTATATATATTTCATATATATATATATTCTCAGGTTTTCGCGGGTGTTTGTATGTAGGTCTTTGGTTATTCGGGTCTTCTCCCACGTAAAATTGGAAGTGTCTTGGCGACGTTTCAACGAAGTCTCATTTGTCATCTTCAGGCTGGTGTTCTCAGCTTCGTGCTTCCAGGAGCCTGGAAGCACGAAGCCGAGAACACGAGCCTGAAGATGACGAATGAGACTTCGTCGAAACGTCGCCAAGACACTTCCAATTTTACGTGGGAGAAGACCCGAATAACCAAAGACCTACATATATATATATATATATATATATATATATATATATATATATATATATATATATTTCTGATTTCTATTACATGTTGTAATAGAACATTTTTCAATATTTGTTAACAAGCAGAAATATGAAATAAAAACCTTTCTACTTTTATTTCAGCAATATTGAAAGCAAGGCAAAACTTTGCCATTTCTAAACCTAAATCTAAGCAGACACCTGTCTTCACAATACACATGTACTTTAGGCATTCATTAGTGATTGTGATTGGACATTATTAAAAGTTCAGTCTAAAAATAATGAATAAAGTTCCCTGCTAGGGACGGAGGAACTTTTAAATGAATCTTTTCCTGAGATTATATCCCTGGTTAGATGTTCTCACAAACACCAGAGATAATACATGCACATCCGTTCTGATTAGACACACCCAAAGATAGACAGAGAAGAACATGGATGCATGCAGATGCAACATATTTACTTCATTATACAGACAAAAATGAACATGCCTTCCGTGGTCATTGCTGCTGAAGCAATTGGAAATAATCCCAAACACTTCTTCTGCATGCTTTCTCCAACTTGTTATTCTGCCCTAAGAGAATGTTGAAAATAAATTGTGCAGTGGCCTTGTTTCATGTCTGTTTCTTCCTCAGCATGGTAAGTCACTGAAAACTGAACAGAACCAGACCAAATATGGGATGAAAGTTGAAACTAACAAAAGAAAGACAACAATTAAAATGGCCCAGATCTGGCTTGGGACTGTAGAGACAAACATTTATGGGAAAAAATTCCCCAATTCTTGCCTGTAGGAAAGACATTTGGGCTGTGTCTCAGAATGCGGTTAATTGCTCCATTCTAAGACCCCCTCCTCGGTCTCTGCTCACATGAACCAGAATGGAACTAGTTCAGTTTAGAAAGAATTCCAGAAGTCCGGCTCCACAGGATCCCCCCACCTCCTTAATTATCCCCATCTGCAAAACTCTCTGAAACTTATCACAGCATGGAGTCATTTATTAAAATCGGGATTATATTTAATTACAGATTGCTTGGTTTTAGTTCACGTTATCACATGTCTTATTCCAGTTTGTAACTGTCAGGAAGTGGCAACCGTTAGCCTTTTAAGAGTGACACGAGACTGTGTTTGCTGAGACAAGACTGCTGCAATCGGGCAAGCCAGTCAGTGCTTTTTGACACAGCCTGTTGAAAAAAAAAATGCTGCCAATCTTTAAAGGACTTCCATCCTTGGCTTACTTATGCATTGAGCCTGTCAACTCAGCCTTCAGTAGAGCCAGGGTTAAATTAAAAAAAAACAAAACACCTTGTACCATTTACCGTGAACCTTAAACAAACTTGCAGCAGCATTTTTCTTTGAGTCGACTGACATTTTTCTTTATGTTTCATCAGTCGTATCGGAGTGATCAGACAGCCGCTACACGTGGTACACCCACCAGGATTATTATCTAGACCAAAGGCCCAAAGCTCATTGTAGCAGGCATGTAATTCTTTACAATGTATGCCACGTTAACTGTGTTGGGTTATCTATTCAACAGCTGACTGAGCTGGGCTCCCAGGCTCTTCTCAACAACCATGTAAGAAGCAATGACAATTGTGCTACTTCATAACAGCTGCATGGAACTCTGACATACACTTCACAGCAACCAGTCATCTATATAAACCAATTTCAAGAGCAAAATTGCATGGTGCCTCCACTCTGTTATAAACACAATGATACCCACTCAAAGCTGATAAATGTACTGTATTCCTCTAGAGCTTTAAAGAACCAATTCTTTGCATCTTTGCATTCTTCCCAGCAAATTAGGCCTTGGTGTGCTAGTTTGTAATTTAGTTTTCTCAAGTCTCATATTTTGTTTTACATATATACATATACACACATATATACATATACACACTCATACATATAATTATATACACACACACACATATCCCTACACATTTTATATATATATATATATATATATATATATATATATATATATATATATATATATATATATATATATTGCATATATATATATATACACACACACACACACACACACACACACACACACACACACACACATCTAGCTAGGCCTAGATATTAATATTCCAGAGCATTATACTAAAAGGCTCTTATTATCTCTACTCTCACACCTCTTGCAAAGCTATTGTGAGAATCTGATGAACTAAAACGGAAAGCAAGGTATTAACGGTGGCAAGTAATTATAGTCTTAAACATTAACTCCCTAGCAATTTTCAAATTAGTGACAGTATCATTTCATAGGATTACATATAACATAATCCTTGCAATGGGATAAAAGGTAACCGCAAACAGAAACCCGTTGTAACAAAACAAAATGAAACAAAAATCCTCCTTATTAGCGGGGAAGCTGGGAACATATTAAAGATTAATAAAAACAAATTAAAAACATTTTGCCAAATAGGAAGTTGTTTAGTTTTACTGTGGTACTTTGACATCTTGGCTAGATTTCTCACCACTCGGATAATTCAGTAGTAACTCCATCACAGCAATGCAAATTATAGCAATGCACAAATCGTAGTAAAATTTATGAGATTTGGATTTTGCAAATAATGTCAGTTTTCCATTTGAAATTCCCATTGAGACGGTAAACACTATTTCTCTCTTATATGCAGTGAATACTCTCATATGCTGTAGTCTTATGCACTGTGTACATAATATATACAGTAATGTCAAATACAGGAGAAAATGAGAAAATAACCTTTCTTCCGTTAACCCTAACAATCCCTGAGGAAAAAAAGGGGAAATAAAACTAATAATTCCCCTGCTGTTAAGTGGAATCCCTAGATTTTGTGGTTAGTAAGATCACTGCCCTATTTCTTCTGCTTATTCAGGCATATTTTAATGCATATGAAGTTTCTATTATTTCTTGTTAGTTTACAGTTTAAGAAGGAAATAAGTAGGAAGACATTTTTAACCACAATAATATATGTGATAATAGCAGTCACTTATATTAGTTCTTGCATTGTTGCTGTTGCTAACAATAACAACAACTGCAACAGTTTATAGTTTTTAAGTTAAAATAAGCATTTTTATCATCATTAAGAGACAGGAATGGGGCCTAAAGAAAAGGCTAAACAACAGAGGAGGCATAATTTAAGTATGAGGACACGGGGAGATATTTTCTGTGCTGAACGGGAAAAATCTGATTGAGAATAGCAAAACCAGGATATTACTTATGAATGAAGATACCACTAAGAAAACTAAAAACTGAAAGAATAGTCTCAAAGTACAACTCTGTGTGCTATTTCAAAGAAGAAAGCTGCCACAGAAAGGAGATGCACATTTATACAGAGTTTGCTGTGACAACATACAATTGTATTTACAATAGTTAAATAAAAATACAGAGTAAAGACCTCAGATCAATAGCAATAGCACTTAGACTTATATACCGTTTTACAGTGCTTTACAGCCCTCTCTAAATGGTTTACAGAGTCAGCATATCACCCCCAACAATTTGGGTCCTCATTTTACCCACCTTGGAAGAGTGGAAGGCTGAGTCAATCTTGAGCCAGTGAGACTCACACTGCAGAACTGCTGGCAGCCAACAGTCAATAGAAGTAGCCTGCTGACTGCACTCTAACCACTGCACCACCGTGGCTCAAAATATAGTTTAGCCTGTAGAGAATAGAATAGAATAGAATAGAATAGAATAGAATAGAATAGAATAGAATAGAATAGAATAGAATAGAATAACAGAGTTGGAAGGGACCTTGGAGGTTTTCAGAAAACCCTATACCATTTCAGACAAACGGTTATCCAATCTCTTATTAAAAACTTCCAGTGTTGGAGCATTTACAACGTCTGGAGGCAAGTTGTTCCACTGATTAATTGTTCTGACTGTCAGGAAATCTCTTCTTAATTCTAGGTTGTTTCTCTCCTTGATTAGTTTCCACCCGGGATGAAATCCAGCACATTCCGACAGGTTCTGGAGACCGGTAGTGGAAATTTTCAGTAGTTTGGAGAACCAGCAAATACCACCTCTGGCTGGCCCCAGAATGGGGTGGGAATAGAGATTTTGCAATATCCTTCCCCTGCCATTCCCATCAAGCCACGCCCACCAAGCCACACCATGTCCACCAAGCCACACCCACAGAACAGGTAGTAAAAAAAAATGGATTTCACCACTGGTTTCCACCCATTGCTTCTTGTCCAGCCCTCGGGTGCTTTGGAGAAAAGCTTGACTCCCTCTTCTTTGTGGCAGCCTCTGAGCTATTGGAACACTGCTATCTTGTCACTGCTAGTCCTTCTTTTTATTAAACTAGACATACCCAATTCTATTTTCTTTCATCCTAATTTAGTCTTTTTTTCCCCTTAATTTTTCTCTTTAACTTGCCAATCAGATCTGCCAACTAAATCATCTGCAGTCATTTGTCTTGTGTTGAAGGGATTCAGCTTTGGACTGAAGACACTATAACATTTGTTCAAGTTTTCCCTCACAATTAACGTAACTAATTAAGGTAATTTTAGAAATCTCCTTAGCCCAAAGTCAAACAAGTGAGAATGAAAGGCAGCCATTCATTTATGGAAACAAGGATTTCTTTTCTCCCATTCCAGGTTGCAATCAAATTATATCCTTCCCTAAAGGTTTTGGTGGATACTGGTTTTGCTCATTTATTTCCCAAACTATTAGCAGTAGCTGAGATTTTATTTTTCCTAGGCAATAACTGCATCTATAACTATCTTGGAATCTTAGTATTTGGTGATTAATGAAAGCTTGGCCTATCTGTCTTCAACTTTTTCTTGTTGATGTTAATGAACATGCTGCTTATGATGTGAAAGAAGTAGGGAAAGGAAATAAATAAAACACCTGGAGTAAGTTATTAAATTGTTTTCCGGGCACATTTTGCATATGACTGTAAAGTTGTGATTAATAGGTTATTGAATGTATTAACAAGGGCTCTAGCAAACAGCACAATGCCACTAGCCATTTCTATTTTAAATAGTGCTGTAAGCAAACAGGTCACCAGAGCTACAAATTCTGGCCAACAAGGCCATCAAAGCTTCTGAGATTGCTGCTTTTCCACCCAGTGGGCTTTTTTCTTCATTGTAAGGTTAAATGCTCCCATCAGGCTCCCAATTAAGAATAACTATAAAAATAATATAGGGAGGAAAATGTACAAAACAATGGTCAGTGTTGGTGAGAAATTGAAATAGCTCTATGAACAGGTCACAATGCTCCTGACATAAAGGTGACATTTGGAACATAAAGTCCCTGGGTTATGATGGTTATTCCAAAACTAATTTTCTTTACAATGGGGGGGGGGGAAGAGAGATTGTAAAGATTGTGAGGGGAAATGGTTGAGTTTTGGAGGAAAATGAATGGATGTGCCTCAAAGCTGGAATGTATGCAGCAATTCTGATCAAGCCCATTTAATGAAGACATGTACCAATGACCTTAATATTAATTTACATTTTTGAGAAAAGATGCACTCTATAACATTACTAGAGGGCCACTTCATTTTATTTCATTTCAGATCATATAGATCAAGATTAGCCAATTTTCCTACTGAGGCAAAATATGAGAGGACATCTCCTTCTCCATTGTGCAACACAAAATATAATTTAAGTGGACCCTGAATCTTCTTTTAGCACTGGATGATGGATAGCATCCTTCATAGTACCTGAGGTTAAGGCAGAAGATGTCAGGGTATAATGCCATACACAGATCTATTTGGAATAAAAGAAAATAGCAGGGGGGGGGGGAAGGTTGGTGAATCTGCATAGGATTAGGCACATAATCATCTCTAAGGCTTTTGGGAAGACATGTTGTAAGTAAGCTTAACCACATTCTGTATTTTTACTCTTGTGTAACCAAGCACAGGATTCATTTGTGAAATATGTAGTATGGGTAGCCAAGAAATTCAGATCTTGGTTACATGTTATATATGAAAAGGTGAACCAAAGCTGGCTATGCCATCTGTGTCATATTGCTCAAATATAACTACACATCCAGTGGAATGAGATGGGGAGGGAATACAGGCACCTTCAGCTGTCCTTCATCTTTAATGCGAATTTTAGCAGCTGGAGTCTGATTCCATTGAAATTGTGAATAACTAAAACTGGATGGTGAATCTGTGTAATATTCAACTAGTAGACCCCACAAAAATAAGCCAGCTTTATCTGTTCTAAACCATTGAAGGAATGAAGGGTTGTGGTTCATAACTATTGGGAAAAAGGGAGAAAAATACAGATAATCACAAGCCAAACAGTTGATTACATTTACTTGGCCAGAGCACTTTTGTTTTCTACCAATCAAGAACTTTAAATGAGTGTGTGCGTGGAAGAGAGAAAAAGCCACATTTGAATCCGAATCAGTTTATCTTGAGAAGTTGAAGAAATTCTCTATTCCCCCTTCCCTTTTTTTTTCCAGCAGGCTTTTTTGGCAAGCATTTTTTTCCCCAAGATCAACTAGCTTTAATTTTAAATTTCAAAAGCCTTGCATTTAATCCCTTGAGCTGGCCTGGTACCTTCCACCATCTGTTCATTGGTTTTGTTATACCAGCATACACCTGCCGAGTTTTGCAACATTTCAAGCTGACTGGGGACAAAAAAAAATAATAATCATCAAAATAATTATAATTTTCATAAACTAAAGACTTCCATTCAGACACTACAAATTGTTCCAATGTGTTTGGAGTGTAAATGTGTTGAGAGAGAGAGAAAGGGAGGGAGGGAGGGAAGGAAGGAAGGAAGGAAGGAAGGAAGGAAGGAAGGAAGGAAGGAAGGAAGGAAGAAAGAAAGAAAGAAAGAAAGAAAGAAAGAAAGAAAGAAAGAAGAGCATATGTAATGCTTTTTTTTTCTAAACAAAGTTAGCATATTGCTTCATATGCACTGGGTACACTGGAGATCAGTGTGAAGATTCTGATATTTAAGTACAAATCCTAAGTCCTTTCGACATCAACAGTCACCTACTAATGGGGTGTTTACATGAAGGCTAGTCTGTAACTCTCATCACATTTCAAAGGATTTGACATCATCCAACATTGTTACTGGAACCCATTTCAGGGCTTTTCTAATGGATAGCTTCATTCGTACTAACTCTGTCACCAATTGTTGCAGAATACTTGGTCAGTGGGTGATTATTTATTAATTATTTATTAATACATGACTATGTAGATTATGTAGATTTTTCTCAGGTTGGAGTCTTCACCTATAAAGGATGAAAACAGCATTTATCAGCAGGCTCTAAGTCTTCAACTATAAAAGATGAAAACTACATTCATCAGCAGTCTCTAAAACAAATTTATTCACTCATGTATGGAATTCTGACTTCCCTAACCAGCTAAATTACTCAATAGATTTACTTGTGGTTAAATTAACTAAGTTTTTTTTTTTTTCATTTAATCCAAATTTCCAAATTTTTACCATACTATGAGCATAAAGTAATGCCTTGGGTGATCTCATGAGGCTAAAAAGTTGAGGCTAGATAATTTGTGGGCATGCATAATTGACTTTTACCAAATGGACAAGAGGAAGTTAAAAAGATCATCATATTTCTTGCCAGAAAATAGATAGCATTTTGATTTGCAGCAAATAGGGTCTTTGTAATAGTTCTGCATAACTTATCTTATTGATGAAATCTGCAAATTGTCATCTAAATTGGACAAAAATAATGTCAGATTTTTTAAAAAGATCAAATGCACAAGAAAGCAAAAAAGGATAGATTTGTTCATCCATTTGAAAATCTTTGACTCCTTCATTTTTAAAGATCTTAAGATCTGCACTGAATACTCAATAGTCTCAACTTTAGCAGCTATGTAGCAGGCAAGAGCAACCTCGTCCTCCACCAATAAAAAAAAATAAAATAGTGTATGCCTTGAATTTGGTCAGAGCAGATTGGTGAGAATTTTAAAATATCTTCAGAACAAGAATGAAAAGTATTTGAAAATATTTAAAAAAATTACATATGCAAATTACAACTGAAAAGGATACAATTGCTTTAAAATGCCAAGACTGTTACAACTTCTGCACCATGTGAATTCTCTGGGTCTGAATTTGAAGAAAATTTGCAGTGATTTGAACTGATAAAATAATCTCAATCAAAGTAGGAGTTGCTGACATAAACATAATAAATAATTTGTTAATATAAAACATGTGTCACCAGTTCTTAATCCAAAGTAAACTCCCTAACTGTTGCTTGCCAAACCTGGAATATTAGCTTTTTTTTCCCCCACTGCTAATATCTTACAGGCGCCCTGATGGTGCAGTGGTTAGAATGCAATATTGCAGGCAAACTCTGCCTACAGCCTGGAGTTTGATCCTGATGGGGCTCAAGGTTGACTGAACCTTCCATCTCTCCGAGGTTGAGAAAATGAGGTCCAAGATTGTTTGGGGCAATATGCAAATAATGCTTTACATTGTAAACCTCCCAGAGAATCCTGTAAAGTGCTATGGGGGGGTATATAATCCTAAATGCTATTTCTATTACTGCCTAAGGATTTTTTTTGGGGGGGTCCCCAAGAGATAAGATGTCAACAAATCTTCTGACCAAAGTTGTGAATGTAGTGGGGAGTGGTGTGGGAGAGGGATGACAAGAGTCTTGGAAACCCTGTCTCACAGGGCTTTGTGCATCAGGGAGATATTCTGGCGCAGGGAACCTGAGCATATGTCGAGCTCTCATGTCTGCGGTTCAAAAACCTGGATAACCACTAATTGTCAGCAAATAGCTTTCTCTGTCACTTTGCTGGCACCTTATGGTCAGATGGATTTTTACAACTCAGATCTATATAACTCTAGCATGTGTGTGTGTGTGTGTGTGTGTGTGTGTATGTATGTATATGTTACATGGAACTTCTCAAGATAACTAGAGCTGCAGGGAAAATGGAGCTAAGTAAAAGTGAATTATTTAGTCAGGCTGCCAAATGGTAACTGAGGAGCTATGTACTAATTGGCTGGCTACCTGGATGAAACTACACAAAATCCTTGAAAAACAGACATCACTGCCAGGGTTCACCTTCAGAAGATGATGTTCCATACTTGCAGACAATCTTATGGATTTAGAAAGATTCATTACGAGGTTTGGAAGGATTATTATTATTATGGGAATCTTTAAGCAGCTGGATTCTGGGCCATAGTTGCCTGGGGAGACAAAAGTGATGAAAGAAGACATCAAGAAGACAATGTGTAACCCTTGTGACTGACATACTTGCACCCAAAATTGGTAGCCACATACAAAAGAGGAGGGTTCATCTTGTGACTTCATCAATTGCATGTCATTTTTTTTCCCCCATCATTGCACCGAGCAATAGATTTCTGAGTTCTTGAGGCCGATTCTACTTAAGGGCACTGTAAAAGTAGACTGCACAGTTTAAAGTCCCATAACTGCATATAGATATGCCTTTCAAAAGCCTTGGATCTCAGAGACCTTCCAAAACGTGCTGTCACACTTTTATGTAATGGTAAAGAAACATGTTCATGCAGTGTCTTTTAATCCCAGTCCATTCCACTTATAATAGAACCCAAACTTTAGCAGGGGTAAAGGGTATTCAAAAAGGAAGTCAAGTGATGGGTTACTGAGACCAGATATTGTGGCTCGAAGCAGTAGATAAGAGCCCATAGTCTTTAATTTGTTCAGCATTCAGTAAAGAATGCTGGGCAAAAAGATAGGTCAAGAGAGAACTTATCTTCAATGTACAACATCCCTGCCTCCACCTAGCTTTTGGGGTATGGCTCCAGTGTGTAACTGAAAGGTCCACTTTTGTTGTAAAGAGACAGCTTCTATGAAAGTGGGAATAGATTAGTTCTCTATACCAGGGTCGCCAATCAGTGGTGGGTTGCCCCCGGTTTAGACCGGTTTGCAAGAACCGGTAGTAAAACTGATGGGAGGCTCCGCCCATCAGCCTGGATGTCATCATAGGCACATGCGATCCCATTGCGAACCAGTAGTAAAGATAAGTAGAATCCACCCCTGTCACCAACCCCCGGTTTGTGGACCGGCACCAGTCCATGGCATGCCAGAAACCAGGCCACACAAACAAGTGAAGCCCCATCCATGGGATGTCAGCAGCATAGGAAACCACGCCCCTTCCAGTCCATGGAAAAACCTCTCTCCATGGAACTGGTCCCTGGTGTCCAAAATGTTGGGGGCTGCTGCTCTATACTAAGGGTCTTCAATTTACAATTATTCACATTTAGCAACCATTTGAAGTTACAACGGCAAGGAAAAAAGTGGTTTATAACTGGTCCTTGCACTTATAATCATCATAACATCTCTATGGTCACAGGATCAAAATTAGGGTGCTTGATGGTTACAGTGTCCCAGGATCATGTGATTGCCACTTGCAATCTTCCCAACCAGCTTCCAACAAGCTTCCAACAATCAAAGGGGGAAGCCAGGTATGCTTAACAACTGCATGATTCACTGAACAACTGCCTTGCTTAGGCAATGGAAATTCTGCTCCCATTTGTGGTCATAAATCGAGGACTACCTGTAAATCCTTTTAATATATGCTCTACAGATGAATGAAGGTTAGAAGATGGCACAGGCTATAAGCCAAGTCATATGCTACATGCAAATATTCCTTGCATTCCATCTTCTGTTCATGTTAAGGGTACTGGTCTGCAATGAAGCATGCAATGAACAGGCACTTCTTATAAATTTGTTCCCTGCCACACAGCTTTCACCATACGATACAGAGAGGCAAGTCCTGCTCGCTGGCATTGATGCAGGATGGCTGAGTATAAACTCTTGCACATCATTATTATTCTGATAGCCCCATGGTGTTAGCAGTTCATTACATAACCTGGTTTTAATTTTCAGAAACAGGGAATGCTTTTCCCACAGCTGCAGTCTAGGCAATATATTTTGTCCATTCAGAGCAAAGATGTGCTGGCTTAAATAATAAATTATCCCACAAAAGTGGTTTATGATTCATTCTTCATGAATGGCTTTTCATACAGTATCTCAGAAATAGCAATCCCTGTTCCCAGAAAGGGACAAAGTGGATGTAGGTTGTACAATTCTGCCAAAGATTGCGCTTGATCAAAGCCAAAAGCCTAAATGCCGACTGACCCTATCCTCTGAAAAATAAACAGAGCCAGGACAGGGTCAAGACCAAAGCTAAATGTAATTAAAATTATACTAATTGAATTCAAATTAAACTAGGAACAGTTGATATTTATTTATTTATTTATTTATTTATTTATTTATTTATTTATTTATTTATTTATTTATTATATTTCTATATCATCTTTCTCCCATAGGACTCAAGGCGGTGTACAGTCAAGAAAAACATAGATACACAAACATCATAAAATTGCTAATTAAAATTATTATTATAACATAGTTTGGCCCAATTAAATAGAACCTAAAATTAGATAACATTTTAAAAACATTCACATGTTCATATGTTTAGCCCCGCCTGTTGGAACATCAGGGTTTTGAGGGCACGGCGGAAAGCACGGAGATCAGGGATATTTCGTATCTCAGGGGGCAGTTCATTCCAAAGGATTGGAGCCCTCACAGAGAAGGCCCTCCCCCTGGCATAATTTGACTGACGGTACCCTGAGTTGTCCCTCCCTGTGAGAACGAACTGGTCGGTGGGAGGCTATTGGTGGCAAAAGATGATCTCATAGGTACCCAGGTCCTAAGCCATGGAGCGCTTTAAAGGTGATAACTAACACCTTGAATCACACCCGGAAGACCACTGGGAGCCAGTGCAGCTCGCGTAGGAGAAGTGTTATATGGGCGCAATGAGCTGCACCCATAATCACCCGCGCAGCTACATTCTGGACCAGTTGGAGCCTCCGGGTGCTTTTCAAGGGGAGCCCCATGTAGAGAGCATTATAGTAGTCCATATAATTGTTCACATATTTTCAGGAATGAAAATACTTTCTGACAAATGAAAGGACAATTCTAAAGTTGGGTTGGTTCTGCCGAAAGTAGAATGGAGTTACAACACAGTTCACGAAAGGCAAACCAGTTAAAATGCATTTCAGCACTAATAGAAAGCCCGCATCTGCATTAAAGGGCAGCGTAGAGCATAGGATTATGGCATATATAACTGCACTCATATTTTAGCCGTCAGGAGAGCAGCTGCCTCATTCTGCCAACTAACTGACCTGATCCTGACTTCTCCAAGATTACATCATCCAAATGGCCACCAGCTTTATATGCTTCCCTGTAAGATTTTATTTATTTAGCGTATGGCAAGTACATGGACTTATAGTGGACTTATATTCCTGTAAGAATTATTGTTGGACTAGCTCTTTGTGCTAATCAGACCTTTCTCCCACCAGCACCAAATCCAGGAAGCAGCCAGCCCCCTAAACCTCACCTCACCTTCAGCCTCCTTATTTCTCAACTTACTTTCTCCTCATTCTGCATGTTTTCCAAAAAAAAAAAAAACCTCTCAAGGTTGCCACTGTTGTGCAAGGAAAAAGCCAGTCCTCCATAAGAAACCAAGGTTGCACAGTGCCTTTGCTTCTGTTTTGGCAGGGGACTTAGAGATGGGGGTCAAGACGAAGGGGAGGTCTAAGGGGATGTCAATAAATCCAATAGCTCCAGAGAAATTGTTGTAAAATTGCCAGGAAGAAGAATTGAACTGATTTAGTGGCAGAGTAGCCCTACTTTCTAAGATGGCTAGAGGTCACATCACATTGTAGAGATATGTAAGTGTAACACATCCCTTGTGTTTTGAAGGGAGAATAATGTGGAGAGAAGTACCAACCACAACCCCTGTTGAATAAATCAATTGTCCACCACTTCATGCCATCAGCAATCCTTCTAAAAATGGCAACATGTTCTGTTGCCCTGGTGAGCTATGGATGCAGTGTTCCTCCATGCTGTTTATCCAGCATTTCCTGCCCTAGATTCACTCCAATGGCTGCTTTGGCTGGGTGAGCTAAGCACAGGTACTTCCTTTCTGGCTTCTAGGTGTTTTTGATGTCCTGTTTGTTTGTTTGTTTGTTTGTTTGTTTGTTTATTTGTTGGTTTGATTTATATGCTGCCCTTTTCCGGAGACAGGGTGGCTTACAATGCATTAAGCAATAGCCTTCATACTTTTGTATATACCTGCTTAGTAGGGCTTTCGCCCCCCCCCCCCCCCAAGTGGTGTTCTTTTTTTATACAAAGTCAGTTTATTGCCCCCACAATCCGGGTCCTCATTTTACCTACCTCGAAAGGATGGAAGGCTGAGTCAACCTTGAGCCGGTGAGATTTGATCTGCTGATCTGCTGAACTAGCAGTCAGCTGAAGTAGCTGCAGTACTGCACTCTAACCACTATGCCACCTCGGCTCTTATCAGCATATTTCAACATCATTCTTAGTTCCTTAGGTTATCAGAGGATGTTTCCCAGAAGGGGAGGATGCAGATTGATAAGCAACAAACCCAGTTCATATTTAATTTTGAAATAACTATTGAAAAGACAGCCACAATCGAGTATTTTGAAAACAACCGAAACAAGACTGGAGGTAAAACAGCCTAAGGAAAAGTTCATTAACAACAAATGGTTGGATATATCAATTTCATCTTTGATGTGGAGAGTCTGATGAAAACAGCCTTGTCATGTGGCAATGCACTTTTCCATACATACATACAAAAGAGCCAGAGTCAGTGATATGAGGCTGTGTCAATGCTTTCCTCATTCTGCCAATAGCAGCAAGCTCCTGACAATGCCCACCTGAGAATGTGTAAAAGATGTATAAATCAGGAAAATAAAGTATATACACTTAAGGTTGATTGGAATTTGATCAGAACTCTGAAGGGCTTCCATATAGGAAATAAATGGAAAGCGTAGTGTCATTTTAACATTTTGTGTTCAGCACTTAAAATTACCATTCTTTGCTTGCTGTATTTGCTGAGTAACTTTTAAAATAATTATAACCATACAGTATGTTATCAATGCACTGCTGTTTAACTCACTGATAACTTCTAATTATGCTCTATAGGCAATACTGCCATTAAATAGAACTGTTTAACAGGATCTTCCAGGTTGGAATCCAAAATATTGAGTTTAAGATGATAAAGTGTTGCTTTAATTCTTTAGGTCACCTTCTTAATAATAAACAACTATTTAGGAGTTTAGAGGAAAAAAATAGTTTTTCATTCTGCCTTTCTTTTTGAGTTATAAATCAAAGCAGCAAACATGCCAATAGTCTTTCTTCCTCCTATTTTCCCTACAACAACAACCCTGTGAAGTGAGTTGGGCCGAAAAAGCGTGACTGGCCAAAGTCACCCAGTTGACTTTCATGTCTAAGGTGAGACTAGAACTCACAGTCTCTTGGTTTCTAGGCCAGCATTTTAACCACTTCACCAAATTGGCTCTCAATTTTGGTAGGATTAAAATATAATAGAAAGAGAAATAAATTATAAAGAAATAAAAATTTCAACCAATAATCCAGAACCATATTTCAGAATTCTAGAATACTTTCAAAACGAAAAAAAAAATAAAAATAGAGCCATCCAGCCATTCCCTTTCAGGAAAACTGATGGTTACTGAACATGGGATTAAGCGGAGTCCTCCCACTATGCCCTCCACATATTCTTGGTTATTAGATTAGATTAGAATTCTTTATTGGCCAAGTGTGATTGGACACACAAGGACATTGTCTTGATGCATATGCTCTCAGTGTACATAAAAGAAAAGATACATTATATACTGTATATGTTATATACTATATAAAGTGATTTTCAGTCTTCTCTCAATTGAATGACATGTATGCCATTGCCTTTTATGGTATAAGGGTTCTCTATATAAAATACACACACACAAGGAATGATATCTTGAAAGTAATGCAGAGGAAAAACACAACTTATTTTGTAGGCTAAGATAATTCAGCCTTCCCCACCACAGATGTGGACTACAATTCCCAGAATTCCTAGGCCACATATAATCCTAGGCATTGCAGTCCCACACATCTTGTGGGTGCCATATTGCATAATATATGAGAAATGGAAGGAAACATTGTTCCCTGCCCTCCCCATCAGCTAAAATCGGAGAGCTAAGCTGTCATCACATGTATTTCTTAGACAAAGAATTAAAATGAATAACTCCTCATTCTTCTCAGTGAAATATTTTGACAAATCTCACTGTAAAAATTGTATAAATTATAATAGCTGTCATACCCTACCTTACAATTTAAAGATCCTAAAGACACTTACAATTAATACATCATCTCGACATTGGGAATGAAACTGTTAAGTCATTTTCCACAACAGACACTTGTTACTTGATAATAGATGATGGATAATTGTGAAGCTATTTCATAATCCAACACAAGGCTTGGAAAAGAACATTTCACATTTTGCATGTATTAGACATTTATCATAGCTAAGAAAGGCATTTTTCCCTTGATAAATCATCACTCAACACATTATCTACACTGATGAAGTACATTCGTGTACTTGCATGTATATGTGGAGAAACAGAGTATTTTCAGACTATACACATACACAAAAAAAAACCTCTTACTTTTCAGTATGTGATAGTACCCACTAAAACGCACAGTATTTAATTCATCAAACCTACGGATAGTGAATGAACACAGATAAAAATAACAGGCTAGTTATAAACTAGTACTATGATGATGACATTGTGAATTATTTAAAAAGGGCATATTCAATGTGACCACAGAGCCATCAATCATAATAGACATTGATGAGAAAAAGAGGTTTCAGTCACTTCCTATCTGCCATGAGAACAATTCTATCTCACAGGTAGCTGTGAAGTGCCAAGTGACCTGGTGTCACTTCCATTGTTGCTCTAGCCTTTGAACGGAGAGAGTAGATTCTCTCAATATTAGAATCGAATGAGTAAATAAATTCTCAGTTCACTGCCACACTCCTTCAGAGTGCACACTTCAATTTGTCTAACAATAGAGAGGACAGAAAAGCAGAAATCTCTTAAAGCAGGGATGAATTTTTTATGGAATGTTCAAATCCTGCTGCAAAGAATGAGGTTTTAAATGGTAGCAACCCTTCTTTTAGCCAAAGTCCCCCGAGACAAAATCTTCGGGAAATGTTTTGTATTGAATTCACAGGGCTTTCCAAATACTTCCTTTCCATAGAAACATTCTGCTTTAAAACACACACACAGACACACAGAGTGCAGTCCATTGTATACCCTGATCTTTAAGGAGAGAAAATCAGAGTGCTATAGTTAAAAGGAAGAGGGAGAAAATTAAAAAAACAAAAATGAAAATTCTCTAACAAGGATATAAGATTATTTTATTCAACAGTTACTTAGAAATGAATGAACCCAAATAGTTCTTTTGTTTTCTCCTGCAAAAGATAAGGTATCAAAACATCAGTGTTAAAATCGCCAGGCTCCACTGTAATCCCCAACATCTGTGCCCAAAGATTCTCAAGAATTATTTAATAATGAATTCTGTCTGAGATTCTATAGATCCCATGCCTAACATAGGGAGTAGTAGTATTACACTAAGCCATGGTTATTTGTTGGTCTTCACTGAATAAACCGCAGTTGGCTTTTCATTAAACTGTCAGTTGTTGTTCACTAACAGTAATGATTTGATTCACAGAGCAGACAAGCCAAACCCAAATAAATCCTATGATGGCTTAATGCCATGGGTAAACCTGGTATACTCTTGGCAAAACAAATGGCTAGGAGTCTTTCTTTGCTAGATGACTGAATAGGACAGTTGACACTCATCCTAAAAAGGCAAGGAATTCAAAAGCAATCTTCAATATTTTGAAGGCTTTTCCCAGTTGTTAGAACTGCTGACCAAATGGAAGATCTAGTTGGTTGGTAGAATAGGGAACCAAAGTAATACATGATTATTCAAAGCTCACTCCACGTGGCAGATTTCTACTGAAATTGTTGAGACAAATCCTTATCTAATTATGAATGAGTTTATTTTTGTTTGTCTTCAAGATGTTAGAAATTGTTGGAAGAAGTAGGGCTTACTATTTATTTATTTATTTTTAGCCCTATAATCATCTTTGGGAAGCTGGTAAAGGAGGACTGGCTGGTTGGATTGAGCTGGCTGTAAGAACTTTTTGAAACATATTTAAAACAGATAGTTTGTTACAACAAAAATGCTTAAGAAACCCAAATCTAGTTTTCTTTCTCAACAAGCATCAAGAAATTCTGAACACTTAGGGAACTATAATTGAAGCTCACTACTACGAAGACAGATATCCCTTAGATGAATCATTTTGAGATGGAGTTTAATCTGTTTATGTTAATCACATTTTTTCTAACTTGAATGCAAATTATAGTGGCTTTCAATCTCTTTCTGAGCCCAGTCTTGGATTACAATTTTCAACTATAAAGTCCCAAATATTTGAAATCAAGATCTCTAAAAATCTACTATCTGTCCACTCTATGAAAGGAGTCAAAATGAGACATAATGTGGTGTATCAGTTAAGGTTCTCGGGAAGGATTGGGACTCATTAAATACGGTCACTCATGCCCTCGTCACTTCCCGGCTGGACTACTGCAATGCTCTCTACATGGGGCTCCCCTTGAGGAGCACCCGGAGGCTCCAGCTGGTCCAGAATACGGCCATGCAGGTGGTTATGGGAGCGACATGGTGCTCCCATGTGATTCCCCCTCCTGCGCGAGCTGCACTGGCTCCTGGTGGTCTTCCAGGTGCGTTTCAAGGTTTTGGTCACCACCTTTAGAGCGCTCCATGGCCTAGGACCGGGGTATCTACGAGACCACCTTCTGCCACCATTAGCCTCTCACTGACCAGTACGCTCCCATAGAGAGGGGCTTCTTAGGGTGCCGTCGGTCAAACAGTGTCAACTGGCGGCCCCCAGCGGGAGAGCCTTCTCTGTGGGGGCACCTGCCATCTGGAATGAGCTCCCCCCGGAGATACAGAGGATCCCGGATCTGCGCACTTTCCGCCGTGCCCTCAAAACATTCCTATTCCAGCAGGCCGGCCTGACCTAACCTCTCTTTTAAACTGTTTTTAAATTTTTTTTAATTTAAATTTAAATTTTTTAAATTTTAAATTTGTCTTATAAATTTGGGGTGTTTTAAATTTTGTTCTCTGGGCCAATTTATTTAATTGTATTTTAATGGTTTTTTTAACATTTGTATTATATGTATTTTATCTTTTGGCTATTCACCGCCCTGAGTCCTTCGGGAGTAGGGCGGTATACAAATTCAATAAATAATAATAATAATAATAATAATAATAATAATAATAATAATAATAATAATAATAATAATAATAATAATAATAGGTGTTAGACTGGGGAAAAATATGCTCAAGTCTCAGCCTAAACAATGGAAACTCATTCAGTCATTTCTGACCTGTCATTATCAACAAACCTCACATAAAGTGGTATGGATGCTCTTTTGAGTTTCTGGAGGAAGTGTGGAATTTAAATCAACCCATATAGGTTGCTAAATTAGGCTGAGACATACAGATTTTTCCCCACAAAGGCCCCTTCCGTAGTGAATTGTACAGATATATTAAAAATCATGCTGTTTTGATTGGTCTCTGAAGGCCCCCAATGGATTTTAAGATTAGTTTTGCTTCTTTAAAAGAACTTTGAACAATTCTTCTTCCAAAGTAAATAAATTTTTAAAACTATGTAATAAATGTAATAAATGAATCATAATAAAATTATTTTAATTCCTTCATTACAAAAGGAGGTGGTAGATTACTTTAAGTCAGGGTTCTTTATTGATAAAGGTGAATTGAAATGGTAACATTGTGACGGAAAGACTAATTGAATGCCTCTCAGTAGCTCAGCTTGGGAATCTACGTCTGCCAGTTCCTTGCTTCAAAGCTTGTTCATTCTCCTCCTTTGAGTTCCTTTCCTTAATCTTCCTTCCATTTTCATCTCTGCACAGCCTCGCCCAGCTCTCTGGAGTGGGAAAAGAAGA
This sequence comes from Arizona elegans, assembly GCA_022577455.1. Lineage (NCBI taxonomy): Eukaryota > Metazoa > Chordata > Lepidosauria > Squamata > Colubridae > Arizona > Arizona elegans. The sequence continues at coordinate 124,528,035 of JAKOOJ010000001.1, forward strand.
GCACCACCACTTAATTGCTAATAACAGGTAAATCAAAGGTAAAAGGGAAACTAATTAATTTTCTCATTCAATTTTATTTTACTGTTAGTGTTTTGAGAAAATATAACAAAACCCCTTTAGTGTTAAGGTAGGATCATGAAACAACATAATATAATGCAAGGAAGACATTTAGTAGTGTCGAGGAATGTTAAATTACTAATTAACTCCAAGTTACTGTATAAGAAAGCATAGTAATTTACAGGATTATTGCAACGTGAATGCCACAAGGGTCAGCTAAGGAGCATTTCCTTCTGTATCTTTCCCCCACCCAAGTGCAGAATTCTTCTCATATTAAAATGGACCATCCTTACCCAGAGTTCAATGCTGCTAATTAGCTGCTGTGGAGATGTTTTAGTAGTCATTTCACCCCAGTTCTGTATTAAGCTGCCAGCGTCGCCAACTGCTCAAGGTTCCCCCTGCTCAGAGGATCCAGCTGTCCACCTCTTACCCCCATGGCATGCCATTCAGGTGTTGCTTGCCAAGCCAAGCTTCTGTGCAAAGGAATTACCATTTTGTGTCCAGCATTCAATGAAAAGCAAGCTGCTGGAGGAATGGTAGGCTTTTGGACTAGGGTGCATCACCTTCCTGTTTCAAATATAGGACAATGCAGTGGTGAAATCCATTTTTTTTACTACCAGTTCTGTGGGCGTGGCTTGGTGGGTGTGGCTTGGTGGGCGTGGCAGGGGAAAGATACTGCAAAATCTCCATTCCCACCCACTCTGGGGCCAGCTAGAGGTGATATCTGCCAGTTCTCCGAACTACTCAAAATTTCCGCTACCGGTTCTCCAGAACCTGTCAGAACCTGCTAGATTTCACCCCTGGAACAATGCTTTATACAGGTAGTCTTCAACTTACGACTGAGCCCAACATTTCCATTGCTAAGCAAGACAGTGGTTAAGTGAGTTTGGCCCCATTTTGTGACCTTTCTTGCTTGTTAAGTGAATCACTGCAGTTGTTAAATTAGTAAAATGGTTGCTAAATCTGGCTTCTCCATTGAGTTTGTTGTCAGAAGGCTGCAAAAGGTGATCACATGACCCCAGGACACCACAACTGTTATAAATACATGCCAGTTGTCAAGTGTCCAAATCAGGTAAAACTATGGTGATGTTACAATAGTCGTAAATTGAAAAACAATAATAAATCACTTTTTTCCAATGCCATTGCAACTTCAAATAGTCACTAAATGAATGATTGTAAGTTGAGGGCGACCTCTATACATACTTGTGGATACCCACACATATGCTTATGCCTACACGCACACATTTATGCATGTTTGTATACCAACACATATGCATGCACACCCATACACACACAAAATCTGAAATCTTTATCCTACAGAGATATGACTAATCAAACCCCAAGGATTTCTACAATCTGTTTAAACATTTATTTAACCAAGGAAGCAAGGAGAGCTATCTTTTAGTTTTACCTAAATATATAAGAAGAATGCCATAACTTTGATTAATAATGGATTAAATAAACCTTCCACACATCAAAGGCAGGAAGGAGTGCTGTCTCCAGAAGAGCAGGGCTATCAAATGCCACTTTGTTGTCTTAAATGGAGCTCAGATCTGCAGAGCTCCATAGCATTCTGCACATGAAAGTTGGAGGTTATATGTAAGGGGAGCATTTAGAAACAGAACGAAAGGAAAGAAATTACTCTTATCTCTCCCAACCCAACCCCCCCTTTTTAATTAAACAAACATGGGAGAGATTAAAAAACACTGGGGGGAAAAATGAGATCATCTTACAACTGTCCAGCGTTGCTGGCTTTATGACTAATTTATGTTTAACCTTCTTGAGAATTTACGAGCAGAATACACTTTTCTTGTGAAATTCAAAGCTGCTGTCATTGGCAGCCAAAGAGTTTTAAGAGGGATTGTCCCCACTCCCACCCCGCCCCTCTGAAAAAGGCTGTGGGATAATTTGGGATTGGGCCACCAGCATTATTTATTTATTTATTTATTTATTCAATTTATATGCCGCCTTTCTCCGGAGACTCAGGGCGGCTAGGGATTATTAGGGATTATTCTGACCCCAGAGACCTACATTCTTCAGCTTCCCATCTGGGCCTGAATGAAAGAGATTATGCAGCTTTGCCACTTCTCTTCCTTGTGGTTTGTACCTGTTCCTCCAGGTAAAAATATTTCTCATAACAGTTTGGCCTTCTTCTCATTCCTAGTTTGAGAGAAATGGCTCACTTCTTTCTCTCTCTCTCTTTTTTTTTCCTGCTCATCAATTTGGAGCGACAATTTTAGGAAGTCATTTATAAACCCAGCTCTAATTCTTAGTGCCCTTTTTCTTAACAGAAAAACCTCACTGGGTAGTTTCTCTACCTAAAGTGAATATCCTTTATTTTTTCTATTTTGAACAAATCAGCAGCAGGAATGAATCGGATTCCTTTGCTTAAACTTGCCATCGCCTCTCCTGACTAATTTGACCAACAACTCAAGAGGGAGTCACAGTCCCTGTTGATTTCCTCAAAACCATCCTGAATTATACATGTCTTTCCAAGTAGGAGTCTTTCACATGAACTCTTTCCTTTCAGGATTGCACACTTATTGTATTGTATTCCTCTAACCACCCGATATTTTTTTTTAAAAAAATATTTTTTTAAAAAAAAGGCTTTCAAAGAATACAAACATAGCAATTAATAAACAGGATGAGCAAAATGAAACCGCTCAATTGAAAACAGTTTCTCAGGTATTTCAGAGCAAAAGACAGTCTTCAAGGGCCTCTCTTTATCCCTCTCCCCATCCTCCATTCCATATGTAGCCTGTCAGTCTATAACAACGTTCTGGCTTCCCTTTTCTCAGGTAACTCTAAGCCAATCGCTATATCGCAGTGCAACCTACCACCTAAATCATTGCAGTAGGGATAAATTGAGGAAGTCTCCCATGTCAGGGGCCTCAAACTCCCGGAAGAGACGTAGGATTATAAAGTAAGAATGAGTACATATTGATGTCTAATCAGGACAGGACATATTTGGAACAGTCAACTTAGCTTCTCTTGGAATTTAACTCAGCTGTACAAAAATAGTACTCTCTGGCTCAAAGACTTTTACTCAGATTGTCTTCTCCTTTGAAGATGTAGGAGAAGAGCAGGCAGAGCTGGGAGAGGAGTTAAGTATGTCATCAGTTTAGAGTCCTTTGGTTTCTACCAGTGCTCCAAGCCCAACCCCTCTTGAATGCCATTGATCTTTCTCTGGTGCCAATTTAGTGTTGAACTTTAGTTGACCAGTTTCTTACGTATCAGCTTGAATAAATCTATGATGCAACACTATGAATGGTCCTGATTCTTTTGCAACTGTCAGAAAGTGGTTTTAAAGCAAAATCCCTTTTAGCAAATTGAAAAAGAACTGGTAGAGAAAAAATGAAGACACCTTCTCTGCCTAGCACTAATATCCCTTTTTCTATTTTGAACCTTTGCTGAAACTTGCAGTCACCGTCCCTGACTCATTTGACCCTTCCCCCAACTCAGGATAGATTCACAGTCTATATTGAGTTCCTCAAAAATATCCTGAATTAACATATCTTTCTAAGTAGAAGTCTGTTACATGAACTCTTTCCTTTAAGGATTGCACCAGTAGACCATTCCATTTTTCATCTGAGAAATGTTTTGTTATTTCTTTGTTCACATAGGTTGCATTGACATCTCTTCACATATTTTGGGAAGATGGGCTGGTTAAATTCCACTGAAGCTGTCTAAATTCATGGGATTTAGTAAGCCTGAAAGCATGTAGAATCATGGACTGCACTGTAGAACTTCTATCCATTGGAATTCCAAGATATGCAACCAGGTGAATGAACTAATTTGTGCTCCAATTGCACATGAAAAATGCAGTAGGAAGTAACAACATTACTTCTGACAGAAGTACAAAATTCTTTGTCCTGGTAGGATAAACTCAAAGGCTATCAAAACTGTACATCAACAGTATTATGAAAGAAGTATTAGCTTTAACTTTGCTCTGGAATGTTACACACAACTGCCTATTGCGATTTAACTGTTCTAAATCAGTATTTATATCAGAGATACAAAAGGCAATTTTAAAAGCATTCAACAGTCACCAAAGAAACTTTATTTTCCAGATCCAATTAATCTTAAAAGCGCAATCTTAAATCTGGTTTCATTTGTTTCCTCCAAAAGACGATATGCAGTAATAAAGGATATTATTCAACACTTGTAAGAATCTTATCACCTTGGCAAGAAGGTTTCTTCGTCAGTATCTGCTTCGGTATCTACTTCTATTTATATAACTAATGTTAAATGAAGAAAAATACATTTTTTGAATTTAGAATGTCTTCGGTTTCCACTTGTAAAACCAGATTAGTAAAACAATTACGACCATCAAAATTGGGTAGGTCCATGGTAATGAATCTTTTCAGGCAGCACCATCAACAAATTCAAAGCACAAACAGAAGGAAAAATGTGTAGGAAAACTTGTCTACTCATTCTAGCATCTTTACTCAACTCAAATTTGCTTCAGAAAAATGGGAGTCGCAAGATGCCTCCTCAATAATTTAGGATGGTTTCATTGTTACCTAATAATTATATTCAGCCTATAACATTTTCTTCATCCTCACCTTCTGGGAGAATTTTTAGAAGGCTAGCAAGTTCAATATGTGTATGTGTACGCTCTGTTTTTAATTGCATTATTCAAATTTAAAATGATTAAATGTATTATGGTAGATAAAAGCATAACTTAGCAAACCAACAAATGGATAATCACTGTGGACGTGCTGCTCATTATTGATTGGATCAGTGTTTTCAACAGATTTCCCATATTTCTGCTTAACTTTGAGCACATTATAATTGCATCCCCATTGAGTGGCTGCTTAAAAGCCCATCTGTATGTGGGGATATTACCATCACGTTTGAAGCACAAAATGAGACCATTTTAAAGATCCTGCCATGCAGGCATCTAAAATAGTGTTATCAATAACAGTGATAATAGCAATCATGGCATGTCTTTGTTCTGTGTTTCTGTTGAGGAACATCTCAATTTTTGTATGACAGCTGACAGTTCTTGCTACCAGCATGCTAGCACCATGAGAACCAGAAAATATCTCTGCCAAGTAGGACCCAGCTTACACTTGATTGCTGTTATTTGATCACTGGCAATCAACAGTGTAATAGCCCTTGTCACCTCACGGTTAGACTATTGCAACGCGCTCTACATGGGGCTACCCTTGAAGAGTGTTCGGAGACTACAGTTGGTCCAGAATGCAGCTGTGCGAGCTGTTGTGGGTGCACCTAGATACACCCACATTACACCAATTCTCCGCGAGCTGCACTGGTTCCCTATTGGTCTCCGGGCACAATTCAAGGTGTTGGTTATTACCTTTAAAGCCCTACATGGCTCAGGGCCAGGCTATCTTCGAGACTGCCTTCTACCGCATAGCTCCCAGGGACCGGTAGGATCCCACAGAGTTGGTCTCCTCTGGGTCCCTTCAGCTAAACAATGCTGGCTGGTGGGCCCGTGGGGGAGGGCCTTCTCTGTGGCTGCCCCAGCTCTCTGGAACCAGTTACCTCCTGAGATCCGGACTACCCCCACCCTATTGGCCTTCCGGAAAGCAGTGAAGACCTGGCTTTTCTGGCAGGCCTGGGGCCATTGATCTCGCTGTTGCAATCTTGCGAGATCCGGCCATGAATGGTGTGAATGGGTTTTAATTGTTTTTAAAATGTTTTTATAATGTTTTAAAATAATTTTTCTATGTTCATTGTTCGCATTATTTTTCCTGTAAGCCGCCCAGAGTCCCTCGGGAGTTGGGTGGCATAGAAATGCGATAAATTAAATTAAATTGAATTAAACAGTCATTCAGTTAAGACTATAAAGTGAAGATACATCCCATTGGACCATCACTGAAATGGTAGGACTGATCATCAATCAATCCCTTGTCTTCTTCGCAGGAAGCCTAATATAACTGACATAATAACCATACTGATGTTGCACACTATTGCAAGTCTATTAGATCAAGCATTTTGCACATTTTGCAAATAATCTTAAGAAGATAGCTAGACATGGCATACTTATCTGGTTCAGCAAATTCACAACAATTTTCCAGCTCACATATAGGAAAAATGATAACATGGGCAAAGAGGAAACAATGAATCTCCAGAATCATTTGTGGGAACCCTACAGTTTGTCACCACATTCCATTTTGCAATTGAGGAAAGTTTTTCAACTGTCTTTCAGGGATATCTGCTTTTCTCCTTTTCCTTTATTCTTGTAGATTATCCTTTTTCTCCCAGCTCATAATTGCATTTGCACCACAATATCAAGTGTTTGACAATTAACATGATAGTTAAATAAATAATGGCATAGAATAATATTGATGCCTGGACCTTTTATGAGCTTCTCTTGGTTTTTAATGAAATGAACAATAATAGAACAGAAGGTATGAAGAGTGAGCTTGTGTGATCATTATGGAATTACAGGCTATACCAATTAAAATACACATTAAAGAATACTGTCAAATTAGCAGCAGTTTCAACCAGCAGCCGAAGATCACAAAAGTCATTGGTAGACTCTGATACATCCTACTATAAGCTTCTCACCCTGCCAATAGCTTCAGAAGCTGCTCACAGGAACGGCAAAATATCATCTCATTATCTGGAGTGGAACTGAAAAGATCCAATATTAAAACGTAATATGAATCAGATTTAGGAAACTGGGGTTTGATGCCTAGTCTAGATTTTTAAAATGTTTTAGTCAAGGCTGTAGTCCACAGGTGACAAACTCGATCACGACTCGGGCCGGATTGTGACATATCATGACCAGGGGTGGGTTCTAAAATTTTTTACTACCAGTTCTGTGGGTGTGGTTTATTTTGTAGGTGTGATTTGATGGTCATGTGACAAACAATTCTTTAGGATTTAGCAGAGGTACTGGTCTACCAGGCTTTTAACTGCTTGCAGAGCTGTTCCGGTCTACCCACTTGTTTTTGGAGCGCACTGGTCTACCACCACACTGCCTTTTACCACTGATCAGCTGTAGGGCAGCCCTTTGAAGCGCCGCGGCAAGAGTTTAAACAGTTTTTTGCCGCTCGGCCACCACAGAGAGCATCGGAAACCACTTTCAGGCAGCTTGGCCTCAATTGTCAATCTACCACCACCGAGCGGTTTACAAGGAGCAGATCAGTTCTAGCCGATCAGTTGGGAGGCTTCTTGGCTTCTCAATTTAAACCTAAGGTGTCTTATTTTTTTTTCTCTTCTTTGTCAAGTGAGCCCTGATTTTTTCCTTCTAGCCGATCAGCTGGGACTCGGGAGGCAGCGAATAGATTGGGGGCAGGGGCAGGCAGAGGTGGTATTTACCAGTTCTCTGAACTACTCAAAATTTCCACTACCGGTTCACAAGAACTGGTAGCAACCCACCACTGATCATAACGTTTTTTGCCTTTGCAGAGCCAGGGTGGGCGTGGCCTGTGCATGACATATCCAGCCTGCCGACCGCCAGTTTGACAGGCCTGCTGTAGTCTAACCAGTATTATTGTAGTAACACTTTCTCCAAGCAAATGAAATGTGTTGGGATTAGAACTCCTAGAATTCTTGTCATGTGACAATTCTACAGATTGCTCTCACAGCTCATCTGGTGAAGGCTGGCGAAGACTTCCTTGGGACAAACTAAAAAAGAAGTCATGCTTTGGGGAGGTTTCATGTGTTGCTGACACAACTACCAGATGAGTGATAGTAGACTGTGATGGAGTGTAGTCCAGAACCCATCACAATCTCTTACATTTTACATTCCAGAGAAGCAAGAGGCAAATCAGTTCATTCCTAATCAGTAGTGGGTTCCACTTACCTTTGCTACTGGTTTGGAACTGTGAGTGCACATGCGCGAGTGAAGCAAGCACGCGGTGCTTCTGTACATGCATAGAACCTTCTGCGCATGCACAGAGCGTTGGTGATGATGTCTGGGCGGGTGGGCAGAACCTCCTGCTGCTGCCACTACTGGGGCAAATTGGTAGAAACCCACCACTGTTCCTAATGACGTACAGATTTTCCCAAACATCTCTGATTCTTTCATTATAAGAACTGAGTATATCATGCAGCTGCCACCAATGCATGGATTCCTAATGTCATAAACAAGTATAACAATCTATATGATACCAATTTACTTCAAGTAGATTCATTCTATTCTACGCATGCTAGGATCTCTACTCTACTATAGAATGCATCTTGTGAGCCAAAATAGCATCGCCTTCATCCCACCACCTGGGAGATTGATGCAAGGTATATAACCATCCCCAAATACAACATAACATTGTTTCTAATTTAACAGAAACAATAATATTTAAGATGCTTAAGCAATCAGTTCATAAGACAAAACATAGAAATGGAAAATTACCATAATATGCAAAGGAGAGGATTTGGATTTTTTTCCCCATTCTTTCTGAACAGCTATGTTTGGCCCAAACAATGGAAAAACCTATATATGAAAAGTGCCTGCTCTGTGCTCTGAGGTGCCTATAACAGAGCTGCAAGTGCTAGAAATGCAGAGAGGAAGTTACAGAAGAAACATCCTTGAAGTACACAGTCCAGGAAGTGTCCACGGTTCAAAAACCTCAGATTGGGCCCATAAATAAACTAACAGCCAACATAAATCAAGCCAGTCAATATTTTATAGTAGCATTTTATATTCATTCCTGGCTAACCTTTCTAGATCTCCTGTCAGCCTAGCATGGTAGCCCAGATAGGAAGCATGCTCAGATGAACTAATTCTGTTTTATTGTAAAGTTACATTAAAATAATCTTGGAAATCTGAAAATATATATCTCCCCCATCAACTTTACAGCCCAAGAAACTAGGGAGGGTCTCTTCTGAGACATTGGCAATGACCATATGCCTGTTGTAGGCTAAAGTGCCTCTTACCCAACACTTCCATGGCTGTGATTCTTTCCCATCTCCCAAGGCAGCGGTGCTATTCAGCAGGTTCTGACAGGTTCTGGAGAACCAGTAGCGGAAATTTTGAGTAGTTCAGAGAACTGGCAAATACCACCTCTGGCTGGCCCCAGAGTGGGGTGGGAATGGAGATTTTGCAATATCCTTCCCCCAGGAATGGAGAGGGAATGGGGATTTTGCAGTATCCTTCCCCTGCTATGCCCACAAAGCAACGCCCACAAAGCCACACCATGCCCACAAAGCCACGCTCACAGAACCGGTAGTAAAAATATTTGAATTCCACCACTGTCCCAAGGTCATTCCTACCTACAATTAATTCTATTCAAACTAGTTTCTTAGATATGACCTCTGTCTAATATTCATCAAGTGTAATAATAATAATAATAATAATAATAATAATAATAATAATAATAATAATAATAATAATAACAACTATTATAATGTCTCTACAAAAAACCACCTTACTCGGAACTGCTTACATCCTCTGACGATACCTTAACAGTTCCTAGGTCCTTGGTTAGGACTTGAGCTGCTGACCTATTAACCAGCCTCAAAGGCTGTGAATCTCACTAAAGAGTAACCAATAATAATAATAATAATAATAATAATAATAATAATAATAATAATAATAATAATAATAATAATAATAATAATAATTTTATTTATATACCGCCCTTTTCCCAAAGGACATGGGGAGGTGTACAGCCAGAATTAAAATATAAATATACAATATCATAGTTAAAATTAATTAAAATCATTAAATAGTTTTGGCTGAATTTTAAAACCCAAAATTAAAACCCAATTTAAAATCATTCAATTAGACAGCCCCACCTGTCGGAACAGTAGGGTCTTGATGGCACAGCAAAAGACCCGGAAGTCAGAGATGTTACGAATATCCGGGGGCAATTCATTCCAAAGGGCAGGAGCTCCGACAGAGAAGGCTCTCCTCCTGGGCATCGCCAGCCAACATAACTTGGCCGACGGTACCCTGAGGAGTCCCTCTCTGCGGGAGCGGACTGGTCGGTGGGAGGCTATTGGTAGCAGAAGGCAGTCCCGTAAATATCCTGGTCCTATGCCATGGAGCACTTTAAAGGTGGTGACCAACACCTTGAATTGCACCCGGAAGACCACTGAGAGCCAGTGCAGCTCGCACAGGAGAGGTGTTACATGGGCGTAACGAGGTGCGCCCATAACCACCCGCGCAGCCGCATTCTGGACCAGTTGGAGCCTCCGAGTGCTCTTCAAGGGGAGCCCCATGTAGAGAGCATTACAATAGTCCAGACGGGAGGTGACGAGGGCGTGAGTGACCGTGCGCAAGGCGTCCCGGTCCAGAAAGGGATGCAACTGGCAGATCAGGCGAACCTGATAAAAAGCCCCCCTGGCTACGGCCATCATATGCTCTTCTAAAGACAGCCGTGAGTCCAGGAGGACACCCAGATTGCGAGCCCTCTCTGTGGGAGGGACAAAGATTCACCCCCAATAGTCAGCGATGGTAACAGCTGACTATACCGGGATGCTGGAAGCCACAGCCAATCAGTCTTGGAAGGGTTGAGCTTGAGTCTATTTCTCCCCATCCAGACCCGCACGGCCTCCAGGCAGCGGGACATCACATCAAGGGCATCATTGGGGTGGTTTGGGGTGGAGATGTACAGCTGGGTGTCATCAGCGTACTGATGGACTCTCACACCACGGATGATCTCACCCAGCGGCTTCACATAAATGTTGAACATAAGGGGCGAGAGGACTGACCCTTGTGGTACCCCCCAAGCTAGGCGCCTCAAGGTCGACCTCTGCCCCCCTGCCAACACAAATTGTGAGCGGTCAGAGAGGTAGGAGGAGAACCACCGTAACACGGTGCCTCCAATTCCTAACCCCCTCAACTGCTGCAGCATGATACCATGGTCGATAGTATCAAAAGCCGCTGAGAGATCTAATAGGACCAGGACAGAGGAGCAACCCCTGTCCCGAGCCCTCCAGAGATCATCAACCAATGTGACCAATGCCATTTCTGTGCTGTACCCCCGCCTGAAGCCCGACTGGTACGGGTCCAGATAGACAGCTTCCTCCAGGTACCGGGGTAGCTGTCGTGCCACCACACTCTCGACAACCTTCGCCACAAAACGAAGATTGGAGACTGGACGGTAATTTGCTAATACAGCCGGGTCCAGGGATGGCTTCTTGAGGAGGGGCCTCACCACCGCTTCTTTCAAAGTGGCGGGAAAGGCACCCTTACTCAAAGAAGCACTTATAAACCCCTGGAGTCAGCCTCATGTAACCTCCCGGGAGGCCAGTACCAACCAGGAGGGGGGTCCAATAAATATGTGGCAGCACTAAGCCCACCCAGAATCCTGTCCACATCCTTGGGAGCCACAGGGTCAAACTCTTCCCAGATAATATTCTCAAGACCTACCCTCATCTCCCTCCCCGGACTCACCCAGTCAGAGTCCAAGCCTTCCTGAATCTGAGCGACTTTATCATGCAGGAATTGCACAAAATCGTCAGCTTGACCTTGCAAGGGATCTTCCCTCACTTCCACCCGAAGGAGGGAGTGGGTCACCCTAAACAGAGCAGTTGGGCAGTTCTCTGCAGATGCGATAAGAGCAGAAAAATAGTTAGATTTTGCTGCTTTTATCGCCACTAGATAGGTCTTGATATAAGACCTCACCTGTGTCTGGTCAGATTCGGATTGACTAGTCCTCCAAACACTCTCTAGGTGTCTTTTTTGATGCTTCATCTCTCTCAGCTCCTTGGAGAACCAAGGAGCCGATTGAGATCGGCATCGGGTCAGAGGCCGCAAAGGCACAACGCGGTCAAAGCCCCTGCGGCTGCACTATCACAAGCGGCCACCAGGTCTTCAGTCGAGTCATGTGCCAGAGTCTCAGGAAATGGCCCAAGCTCCATCTGGAACCTTTCGGGATCCATCAGGCACCTGGGACGGAACCATCTAGTTGGTTCCATCTCCCTGCGGCGGGGAGAAGCGGCTTGAAAGTCTAAGCGAAGGAGCAAATGATCTGTCCATGACAAGGGTTTAATGTCTAGGTCCCCTCTATCAAGATCATTCAGCCACTGACCAGAGATAAAAATCAAGTCCAGAGTGTGTCCCCCTGTGTGAGTGAGGCCTTGCACTAACTGGGTCAGGTTCATGGCCGTCATGGAAGCCATGAACTCCCGAGCCACCTCTGACGTCTCACCAATGGATGGCAGGTTGAAATCCCCCATAACAATAAATCTGGGGGTATCAACCGCCATCCCGGCAATCACGTCGAGTACTCAGGCAGGGTTGCCGCCATGTGGCAGGGAGCCAGGTACGTATTCAGCAAATCCATCTGCACTGCACGACCCCACTTCACAAAAAGTGACTCACATCTGGGTATCTGAGGAACAGTGGCCTCCCTCGGACAAAGACTTTCTCTAATAATTGCCGCTACTCCCCCACCCCTCCCCTGGGCTCTCAGCTGATGAAATGCACGGAAGCCTGGAGGGCACATTTCAATGAGGGGAAGCCCCCATCCTGGCCCAACCAGGTCTCCATAATCCCAGCCAGGTCTACACCCCCCTCCACAATAAGATCACAAATGGGGGGGCTTTGTTAATTACCGACCTGGCATTACATAACATCAGTTGAGGACCCAGGGCCTGAGATTCTGTGCAATCCAGGACACGAGCCACGCTATGGGGGCCGGAGTGCGCAATCGCTCAAAGACAGCACGTGCGCACCCCCAGAACCTGATATGGCCCCCTGCGCCTGCCATACCAGCCCCTCCCACTTATCACTTTGATGGAACTGCCCTTCCTTTCACCCCCAGCGCCCCGGTCAGATTACCCTTCTCCCCACCTTGGCTGTGGCCATCCAACCCACCACCCCGCACAGTGGCTATATGGACTCCCCTGTCCATCTCTACAGCCCCCTCCCCCCTCCCAGGTCCCCTTAAAAGCGTCCCTTCTACCCTTTTTAAAAAAACCCTTCAGCCCCCTCTTTTTCACATGCCACCTCTCCGGGTCCCAAAACCCATCATTGAGGTAGGCCCTCGATAATGTGGAGGGTCACGTCTGTGAGAGGGGGGCATCTCTCAGTGCAATTAGTTCAGCCACCAAATACATCCACTAAGAAGACCAAATGGAACTGGTATCCTGGTGGGGTCCAATAAAGTTCTATAGAAGATGGTAAAAGATGGTAGAAACCATGTGGAAGAAACAGCTGGCCTCCACTGTTCTCTCACCACAGTGGGAGGAGTCCCAGGCCTTTGAGCACCTCTGTAAGATCAATGTCCTAATCATCCTCTCACGGCGATGGTCAGGTGATCATAACTTTGGAGGATTTGTTGGTCCGCCTCCAGTCTTACAGCAGTAACCATTGCCCAAAAGCCGTCTCCCTCAGCACCCACATGACTATCCAGACCACCTCGGTGCATGGGCTCAAAAAAATAGAATAGAATAATAATTTATAGAGACAGGTCGATGATAATCTATGGGCGGGGGATGTTCCACAAACTGGGAATAAATCCGCAGTAATACAATCCATGGGCAGCATCTAAGAAGTCCAAACCAGGCTGAAAAGAAGGGGGGGGAGAGAGAGATGCTGCCCAAGGCAGCCATTCCATAGGCCCGCCTCCAGCAACTCCCATATCCAGAAGTTTAGTAATCCCCTCAGCCATGGCTGCAGCCTCCAAGTCCCCGATCACAACTGGTGGTTTGGTGGTTTATTAGTCTCTGCTCAGCTGCAGGGCATGTTAGACGTCTCCTTTTGTCCCCTCCACCAACATTGCTCTTCCGACCCAAATCAGCTTCCTACAGCGGTCGCCATTTTGCCGGGGGTAACCTCCACCACCGCCAGCAAACATCCAGATCTCCAGTGCACCCCCCGGTATCTACGGAACCTCCGCAGCTCCCCGAGGTAACCCTGGGCCAGGCAAGATCTTTCAGGCCGGCCTCGTCCCACCGCCAATTCAGCAGGCTGCTGTGTTCGGCTGTCGACATTGCCGTTGCCGCCCCTAATGCAAAAACACCAGAGTGACTGGCCGTTGGTGCCTTCAATCCCATGGCACTCAGTCTCCTTAAATTCTCCCCAGCCATGCTGTTCCAGAGGGCAAAAAAAGCCCTCTCCAGGCTGGGGGAGAGTTCCCATCACTGGGGATTCAGGCTAGGATTGTAAAAGCAGCCCCGACGGACCCCAAAACACCCGAATCTACCCCATGGTCGATTGCGGATTCAGGGTGGTGTCGCCATCTTGCGCATGTGTCTTTATAATCGAGCCCACCTTTTATTATAGAGCCCACCTTTTAATTATTTGGTAGCATGAAGGATGCAGAAAGATGTCCCAGTGACACAAGATTTCCCCTCAGAGCACAGAGAAAAATAGCCACCCACTGAGATGGGAGCTTGCAACCATTGTTCCCAGGCATTTTGGAAAACATTGAGTTTAATATAGAGTATATTGAGAATAACAGAATAACAAAGTTGAAGGGACTTGGAGGTCTTCTAGCCCAACCCCCTGCTCAGGCAGGAAACCCTATACCATTTCAGACAAAGAGAGATGTTATGGATCTGAAAGCATGTCCCCAAACAAGCAGATGATATAATGGGAGAAGCTGCTTAATTTTTTTTTCTTTAAGGCTCTGCTGGTGGTAGAGACTGAAAATGTCACACTTCCCTCTTTTCTGTTGTGTTGGAATCATGCACAAGCAGCTTTTGGATCTGTCTGGGGCTCAGATGTTGAAGCTTCCTGCTCATGTTTATTTCAGAGAGTCCCGTGATAACCTGGTATATTTAATTACAAGCACCAACACTAGTACCTAAGTTTACATTTTAAGGCATTTTGATGCAGGTATGCACAGGTGAAGAACTAATTCCTTTCTTTCTCCTCCTTTTGCAGATTGCACAAAACTGCTCTTCCTCTCTGCTTCCCCACCATCTCATTGTGAACGTGGGACGCTGAGCTCTCCTCTTAAATATTATGACAGAGAAAATCACATTGTGGTTTAACCTATCAACAATGGAACAAAGCAATTACAGCGCTAAACAGAGTCGGGAAGAAGACCCAATAAAAAGAGATCCAGGAAAATTTGGTGAAAATTCTTTAGGGGCCTTTCAATGTTTAATCATGCTTCTGGCCTAAATTAATATTCTGATTCCAATTCAAAAGACTGAACCACAAAGGTATATCTTTGGGGTATTTTTAATAACCATAGTACAATACTCCATGAACTGACAGCTGGTCTGAATGGTATTTTACTTCTTTTTTTGCTTACTCAAGTAAAGCAGTTAATATCAAGATAATCATCAAACTAACATTAGTCAGCCAGAGGGCCATTTTTTTTCCAAAAAGCACTGTAATGTAGTGTATTTTTTTTAAAGTCCTTTTGTCCTTTTTCCAAAGATCTTTGGGTTGTACAGTAAAAGAACAAAGAAGAAATAACCCTTCATTGGATTACATTGTTATGTTAAGGTTATCAGTCATGTAACCAAGCTTCTAATATGGATAGTTAAGAATATAAAAGCTTGAATATTTGGCTAATACATGAAATAATATAAATTATATTGGATGCTGTTAATATTTTTAACCATATAAAATAGGATATTATCAATATGGTTACATACATGCAGACAATAAACATGAAGGCTATGGAACAAAGATAACTGGCAGAGAAGGGGCAGGGTTCAACAATATCATAATGTCAGTCATGACTAGAATGATTAAAGCTCCACCCCCTTTGCATGTACCTATGTTGAGTTTGTTCACACAAGCGTGTGTGTGTGTGTGCAGACACACTCACACACACACACCATGGGTGCCTCTGACACTGAAGAGCATGCAGTGGTGAAATCCAATTTTTTTTACCACCAGTTCTGTGGGCGTGGCTTGGTAGGTGTGGTGTGGATTGGTGGACGTGGCTTGGTGGGCGTGACAGGGGAAGGATACTGCAAAATCTCCATTCCTACCCCACTCCAGCAGAAGGATACTGCAAAATCTCCATTCCCACCCCACTCCAGGGGAAGGATACTGCAAAATCCCCATTCCCTCCCCACTCCTGGGGGAAGGATATTGCAAAATCTCCATTCCCATCCCACTCTGGGGCCAGCCAGAGATGGTATTTGCCAGTTCTCTGAACTACTCAAAATTTCCGCTACTGGTTCTCCAGATTTATAATTTATAATTATAAATTATAATTTATAATTCTCTTATATTGGATTTACAAAAGAGATTTATTAAAGTTCTGAAGGATTTTGTGAGAAGAGATAAAGGGAAAAAAAAGAACTAGGTTATTATTTGAAAGGATTAAAGATCAAGATTGTAAAAATAAAAGGAAGGAATATAAAATGGGTTTGTTTGGTCAAGATTAAAACATTGTTATTTCTAGAAACCATTAATAGGCTTTTTCTGACCAAGACTGAATAATGAGGTTTTAAGGATATGTTTGAGATCCTTAAAGAGATGAGATACGGGGTGAAAAGATTGTCTACTGTATTTTAAGAGAATGTCATACATTGTTAAAATTGTTTAAATGTGTTGTAATGAAGAGGGAAATCACTTCTTTATTTTTTTTCTTTACTATATTCTTTTTTCTATTTTTCTTTTCTGCACATTCAATTTTTGTACTCTTTTATGTTTTATTTATAATAGTTTTTATCTGTATTACTGTAATATTTAATAAAGTGGTTATAAAAGGGTTACACGAAAACTGTAATTTTTCTGAATTACAGAAAACTGAAAATTTACCCTAAAATAAAACCTAAATAGAAAAACAAAAATCTAAAATCTGGGTCCTGGCCACGTAATACCATCCAAATGTAATTATTCTAAATAATTGAAATAAATTGTCCATAGATTTGAAATAAGAATTTGCCATTCAGCTTCATGTAGCATGTAACCATTTTTAATATCAGACTAGATCATACGATCCATAACCAAGCAGATACATATGGAGAAATCAAAGCCTCTAGTAATAGGCTCCCCATTCCACCCCCGCTTCTCCTTCGCACTTCCAATCAGTAGTTGCAAAGGTAAGGGGGGAATATGACACTGTTAAGTACAATATCTAAAGTGCTTAATCTAATTATGCCTATTTTGTAAGATTAATTATAATTAATAATTCAACATATGTTATCATTTAAGTCAGTATCCGTTCTGATCTTTAACTTCAGAGAGCACACTGTATATGTACCACGTAATTAGGGCTAAATACTAGGGAAATCAGGCTAATTAGACCAAATCAAACTGAATTATTTAAGCGTTTTTTATTTGAGTAGTATATTTTGTAATTAAAGGCAGATCTTCTCTTCTCATGCATCTCACTTGTCTTGGAGACTCAAGAGTTCTAACCAATATATATATATATATATTATTATTTGTTAGAAAAGTTTTTTTAGTTTAGGTTGTAGAGGTCAATAAGATCTTGGAATGTCCCAGCAGCTACAATTAAGCCAGATTTCTTTTATCAAGAAAAACTTTGTTTATTTAAAATCAATAAACTATTTACATTTTAAATCACAGAACATTGTATCTTGGTCTTTATTAATTTCTGAGGTAAATGTGCCTAGAGCATAATCCCTTCTTCTCTCTTTTCTCCTGTGTGTCTCCTCTGTGTCTCCTGTGTCTCCCCATGTATGTGTGGGTAAAGGGGGTCATATTTATAGAGTGGCTAAGCCACTCCCCCTTCAGTCTCTTAGACAAAATGGAGGGAAAGTATAAACACAAAACCATCCTTCCAGTATAGACAGTGTGGTTCAGTGGCCTGTTTTAGATAATTATCTGACATTACTTTTGCACAAAAGTGCAAGAATTGGCCAGTTGAAGAAGCTAGAAATGGTTTCCAGAAGCCCTGGGTGGGGGGATTTAAGGATATGTGGCTTGTTGTGAAGACCCAAAGCAAAGGGCATCCTTCCCAAGTCTTGTTCTTCCTCATTATAATTTCTGGAGCTATCAAGGGACCACCAGCCAGGAATGTTCTTTTCCACCCAACATTCATTCATTGGGGAGGGGGGGGAACAGTTCATTACATTCCAGTTGGATGTCTATGTATTCTCCTTTTGAGGGATGATCCCCCCTTTTTTAAGAAAATGTCAGAAGATCCTCCTATCTGAGAGTGCCTTTTACATAACAGCTTAGCTTCAAGATAGAGAGCTTGATGTATTCAAACTTCTGAAATGCTAAAGAGTTTATGGCTGCCTCTCACCCAGCTTTAGTTTAGGGTGTCTTTCTCTTTATTAGCAATTATTTCTTTCTTTCCTCCGTCCCTCCCTCCCTCCTTCCTTCTCTCTTTCCCACCTTCTCCCTTTCCCTTCCTCCTTCCCTCCCCCCTTCTTTTTTCCATATATGAAAATAAATTAGCATATGCAAATGCTATGGAAATCTATCCTTTCCTCTGTCCTCTTGTGTGGGGATGCCTAGGAGGCCACCCTATATAAAAAGGCAGGTTCGTGATAGTTTGAGCGGAAGTTCATGCAATCATGCAGAAAGTTACATTTAATCCCAGGCATTTCTTTTTAAATTGGCTCAGAAGGATCTCTGCCTGAGATGCAGAAGGGTCCCTGCTAATCAGACAAAGCACAACCCCCAAATGTCACTAATGGGCCAATTATCTTGCTGATTTTGTATGCTATCAAAAGCAATTGTCAAGCTCATGTGTGGGGGATATGTGTAGAAGAAGCTTAACTGGGTCCTAATAAAAAGTTCATTATTTAGGTTGGGAGAAATACATTTCCCTCTGATAATAAATAACAGCTTTTGGAGAAAGCATTTGAAACTTGAGTTTGATAGCCTTCGCACATACGCAGAAAATGGTTATTGTCTCAAAATAATAATAAATCTCTCTCTCTTCATATTAACAAAATGTAAGCCACCAAAAGCACAATGGGAGGGCAAGAGGGTGAGATTGACGCAATCCTTTCTCACTCAAATCAGGGGAACCAGAAGTGCTTTGTTTGGGGATCAGCTACATGAAACACTATTTCTGAAGGCAGAAGGCCAAAGACTTTCTAATGAAACCATAAGAAGCAATTCTAACCAGGTGGCAAGCAGTGACCAATGAATTGCATAAAACCTTTTTGGTACAAAGTTCAAAACTATATCGGCAACCTACCTGACTATAGCAGGCCTCTCATTTAGTGTTGGCCTTGCAGGGTAAACTAGAAATCACAGGCAGATGAGCTAATTCTATTTAATTGTAAACTATCTTGACAGAATTTTGCAAGTACTTCCATACAAAATCTGAAAGTATATTTTTCCTCCACCCCCCCTCCCCAAATCTCCTTTACAGCCAGAGAAACTAGGAAGGGTCTCTTCTGAGTCTCTTCCCCCACCTGCTATCCAGTTGTGGGCAATGCTGTCTCTTATCTGACCATTCCCTTGGCATAAGGTGACCAGATTTTAACATTGGTAAAGAGGGACATTGTGGGCGTGGCTTATTTTGTGGGCGTGGTTAGCTGGTCATGTGACTGGGTGGGCGTGGCTAGCTGGTCATGTGACCGGGTGGCCATGGCTATGTGTATAGGGTAAGGTGAACAGATTTTAACATTGGTAAGAAGGACACCATTGTGGGCGTGGCTTATTGTGTGGGCATGGCTTGGAGGCCATGTGACTGGGTGGGCGTGGCTATCTGGTCATGTGACCGGGTGGCCATGGCTATGTGTATAGGGACTACTCAGAGGGCTGAAAAGTCATTTCTGACAGGTCCTCACACTTATGCCCATCCTCACATTTATGCCCGTGCAGCATTCTTAACAACCATGTCACTCATTTCACAACTGCTTCTCTTCACCATGGTGACAAGATAGGGCAAAAACGTAAAATGTGAGGACAGTCGTAAGTTCGAGGACTGGTCAAAAGTGTGAGGACCAGTCAAAAATAACTTTTTCAGCCCTCTGAGTAGTCCATATGCACAAAAGGACTAACCAGAGGGCTGAAAAAAGTCATTTCTGACAGGTCCTCGCACTTTTGACTGGTCCTCACACTTATGACCATCCTCACATTTATGCCCGTGCAGCATTCTTAACAACCATGTCACTCATTTCACAACTGCTTCTCTTCACCATGATGACAAGATAGGGCAAAAATGTAAAATGTGAGGACAGTTGTAAGTTCGAGGACTGGTCAAAAGTGTGAGGACCAGTCAAAAATAACTTTTTCAGCCCTCTGAGTAGTCCATATGCATAAAAGGATACAGTAATAGAGAGGGATGAAGGAAGGGAAGGGAAATTAGAGTAGGAGTGACGGTAAGAGAGGGAGGAAGAGAGGAGGAGAAGGAGAAAGGAAGAGGAAATAGGGAGGAGAAGAAGAGGGTGCGGGGAAGAGAAAGTAAGAAGGAAAGAAAAGAGAGGTGGTAGGTTCGAGGAGAAAGATTGCTGTACAATAAAAAAGATGAAAGGGAAGAAAGCCAACCCCAAACAAATATAAAGATATTAAGATAAAGAATGAATTGTTAAACTTTAAAGAATAAAAGAGAACAAATATGAATAAATAGCAATAATTAGAAACACACATACAAACATACAATGTATTTTCTTTGAACAGAATATTTGGCTGGTTCACAAATTTAAACAGTGTTTAGTCATTTCAATTAAATTTACAATTTCTATATTTCCTTTTTGCCATATTTATTCCTCATCTATTTTTTTAAAAAAAACAATATTACCCTTCATCCTCATCTCTAATCTTAATCAAATTCAATTTTTCCCTTCTATTCTATATTATACCCCTTCCCATTGTCATCTATTTTTATATCCATCCTCACATTGGTTAATTATGTAATTATGTAATACAGTTGTTTAATACAAATTCAACATTTTAATATAAATCAATTAGTTATATAACTATCTTTTTTGTATATTAATCAATATGAACATGAATATTCCAATTATTTCCATGCAATCCAATTTCTTACAAATCAATTAATTATATTTACCAATAATAATAAACCAAATAATTTCCCCCATATATTCCTCCAAACCACAACTTAACCATTTCTGCTTTCAACACAGTATACAATTAATAGTATCTCAATTATTACAATTCCCTAGTTAAAAAGAGCTTTTTTTTCTTTTGTGTTTCAAAATCTTGAACTCTCCTCTTTTGCCCTAAATAATTTCCCATTTTGCACCTACCTTTTTTGGTGAGGAAAAGGAAAATAAATCTGCTGCCTAATTTTCCAACGTTGCAAGCAAACAGCAAAGCCAACAGCCTGTTTTACTTTCAGTTTCGTTTTGAGCTTGGTTTGCACAAAGAGAAAAAAAAACTGCTGAGCAATTTAGCAAGAGCAGAGCCCTGCGCAAATCAGCTGAGAGGGGGAAGCCGAGCTAATCAACATAGGGCGGCCCTTTGAAGCCCCGCGGCAAGAGTTTAAACAGATTTTTTCCCTCTAGCCATCAGCTGGGACTCAGGAGGCAGAATGAAAAATCGGGACTTTTTTAAAACGCCGCGGGACGCGGAACAAATTGCTCAAAAGCGGGACTGTCCCGCCAAAAGCGGGACGTCTGGTCACCTTACCTTGGCAGCATCTCTCTGTCCCATCTCCAAAGATTTTTCCCATATACATTACAATTAGAACCTTCCATCTACCACAGGGGTGTTGAACTCATATCACCATGGCAGTGTCACGTGATGTATTGGAATTTCCCACCCACCCCCTTTACTAAAACGAGCATGGGTGTGGTCAGTACGTGACACATCCGGCCCGCGGGCCGGGAGTTCTACAGCTCTGATTTACCAGTATTGGAGGAGGGTATGGTTGATCAATCTGATGACGTGAAACTTCAGGCACCTACATCAAGCTCATGTGCATCAGATGGGAGAGGGAGAGAATCTGATAGCTCGTCCACTGTTTTATCCATGCACAGGTCTAACCTACTGGAAATATAATTAGGAAAAAAAAAACAGGCTTCTCATGCAAATTCCTACTCTGGCAACGGGATCTTTATTATTATGCCATTTCTATCACAAATTATAAAGTATGTTCAAATGGTGCCAGTTGGCTGCTGACTGATAGCTGAACTCAGATAATTAAGCCGTTAACCAGATACTTCAGTGGTCAACATGGTTATACATCTCTGTCCCAGCTCTGCTCCTCCTTCTGGCTTCTACCAGTCCCAGGGGAACCAGATGAATGGCCCTTGACACGATGTACCAGGCAACACAGACGACTGATTAGACAGAGACCAGAACCACAGGTTTACGCCATTATTCACTCTTTCTCAATTCAAGCATTTCCTGATTTAGAAAGGGTCAAGGCTGTTGACTTCAGACATTCTATATTTGAAGACAAATGTTTTTAAACAGTTGCAACACTCTTGCACTGATGCCTTGGGAGCAAAGTTGGAGGAAAGGAAAGGAAAGGAAAGGAAAGGAAAGGAAAGGAAAGGAAAGGAAAGGAAAGGAAAGGAAAGGAAAGGAAAGGAAAGGAAAGGAAAGGAAAGGAAAGGAAAGGAAAGGAAAGGAAAGGAAAGGAAAGGAAAGGAAAATAAAATAATATGCAGGATCTTATGGAAATGGCTCTAAATGCTTTTTCAATCTGCATATTCCATGTGTGCATGGAATTCGTTAAATTTAAATATTTTTTTTCCAAAAGTAAAACTAAATGTCCTAACATCAAGCTGTTACGTTCAAAAGTTTCCAAGTGTAGAGAGAAGTTAACACTGACAATAGCTTGTGAAGTTCCTCTTAAAAAGTGAACGTTCTTGAAATGGTCATTTGCCTACCTGTTGCACAATTGCTTATAGTACAACTGTGTAAAACAACACAGCACGGTCTGCACAGTGGCTTGTCAGAATGTCCAAGGTTTTTTTTACATGCTTTCAAACTGCTACGTTGGCAGAAGCTGGGACAAGTAACGGGAGCTCAGCCCGTTACATGGCACTAGGGATTCGAACCGCTGAACTGCCGACCTTTCGATCGACAAGCTCAGCATCTTAGCCACTGAGCCACCGCGTCCCTTTTCAAACTGTAGAGGTGTCATTATGTCCACTGGAAACCGAACACTGCATTCCAAGATAAGTACCTTGTGTCAATTGTTAAGCATGGAGGGGATAGTGTCATAGTTTGAGGTATGATTGCTGCCTGAGACCTAGACAACTTGCCTTCATTGAAGGAGACATGAATTCTGCTTTGCATCAGAGAACTTTGCAGGAGAATCTGTCTTTCAGCAGAAGCCAAAGTGCAAGTCTGTCATGCAGCAAGATAAACATCCTGAACATCAGCAAGTGTGCAAGAGAATAAAAGAACAAACATCGTATTTTTGAACAGACAAGCCAAGTCCAGTTCCAAAATCCATAGAAATGTTATGGCAAGACCTGAAGTTGGCAGCATGGTAGAAAAACCTCAGATATTCAGAGTTGAAGCTGTTTGCTCTATAGGAATGTGCCAAAATTCCTGCACAGCCATGTGAGAAACTAATCACCAATTACAAGAAGATTTTGGTTAGTTACTATGGCTAAAAGTGGGCAAAGAGTTAAATACTTTTTCATACCAGCACATTAAATTTTGGATTACTTAGTTTGTAAAACAAGGAAAACAAGCACCAAAGTTGGTGTTATTTGTTTATTTAATAGGATCCACACACCATATGCATAGATTCAGAAAATTCAAAAGAGAACTTTTCGTTCGTCTTAGAAAACTATGTACATGACCTTGTCTATTCACTGCCCTCTTCACTGGAATAAACAGGAATTTACTTATATTTACGGGAAACAGCAGGTGAAAATGAAGCCGCCTGGAAATCTTTTGACTGGTATAAGAGAAAATAAATTGTGTCATTGATACCAGGTATGGATTATCCTAACAATGGATTAAGTATCATTTGCAGAATTAGCCTTCCATTGGAATCCTGTTGCATGTCAGCTAAAAAGCAAACGATTGTTCTTTCTTTGCCTCCCTTATTCCTGCTTGATTAGATCATTTTGAGAATTTGACCTAAACTGGATGCCAACTCAGAGTGTCATGGCTGCTTTCCAAGTAGTGGGTTTGGCCAAGTCAAAGAAATGACAGATCACAGAAATAAAGAAATAAATAAAACTAAAGGAGACTTAATTTATACTGAATTGCCTTTGAATTAAAAGCAGCGACATGACTGTTCTCTTGAATTTATTAATTATTGTCTTCTGCTACATTAAAATTTGCAACCGATACTAATTTCTGGAAGAGCTGTGAGGAATAACAGTAAAATTTACTGGAATAGGAGCCAACTTTGAGATCTGAAATTGTGCATTCTTACAAATTATCAATACCCTACTCTGGATTAAAAGGTTCCCAAGTGGTCAATACGGCTGTAGACATACATTGGTTTTTGATATGACAAATGATAGCCTTGAGTCTCTCTCTCTCTCTCTCTCCCTCTCCCTCTCCCTCTCCCTCTCCCTCTCCCTCTCTCTCTCCCTCTCCCTCTCCCCCCCTCTCCTTTTTTGAATTAGTGCAAGGCCTAAGTGATTTCTTTTAGGAGATTGATTCTTAATTGATCAAAGGCTGCACATAAGTAGTAGGCATACATTCATACATTGAAACGGCATGTATATAATCTGTAGCCCTATATCGTTTAGAGCTTGTCTCAGCTTCTGTTCACTTACGGGTTCATTGAAAAGAACAATTTGAGTCCCAGATGCCTTAACTTTGCCCACAATTGGAAAAAAAGCAAGGCCTTACTTCCAATGTAGGTAGTCCTTGACTTACAACAGTTCATTTAGTGACCATTCAGAGTTACAACGGCATTGAAAAAAGTCACACTTTTCACACTTATGACTGTTGCAGCATCCCCATGGTCACACATGATCAAAATTTAGATGCTTGTCAACTGACTGATATTTATGATGGTTGCCGTATCCAAAAACATGTGATCATGTTTTTGCAATCTTCTGACAAACAAAGTCAATGGGGAAGCCAGATACACTTAATGACCGTGTCACTAATTTAACAACTGCAGTGATTCACTTAACAACTATGGTCAAAATGTTTTAACCTGGGGCAAAACTCACGTAACAAATATCTCAGTTAGCAAGAGAAATTTTTCAGTTCTTCACATCTCTCCATTCTGATCGCCCCAGTTGGCTTGACAAGAACTACTTTCTCCCTCTACTTTCTTCAATAAAAATCATTTTTTTAAAAAAAAATCTATAATCAATCCTCCTTGAGTTAAACATCTACAGACAGCACTGGCTTTTAAAATTAAGTGTCACAGTTATGTAAAGGGGTAGGGAGAACAGTTATGACTTGCCAAAGTTATATAGCATTAGAAGTATCAAGAAAAGTACAAAAAAAAAAATCTGAATTTTACAGCCTTTCTTCAATTATGCAACATCCAGTATCTGTCAACTAAGTTCATCCTGAGTCCTTTTGCTTCAGAGAAATATTGTGGTCTCTAGAATTTCACTACAGAGGGCAGCAACAGACAACATAGGCAATGTAACATAGCTTTAGTAAACAACAGGAGAGGGGGGGAGGATGAGGAAAGAGAAGAAGAGAAATAATATTTTGGCCAAATCAAAAATATGCCAAGGTACGCAATCAAAGATTGCTTTTCAACAATTTCATCCTTTTCTAGATATTAATAATCAAATGTTTAAAAAGTTGAACCAGGCTTTAGCAAATGGGAAGCATAAATATATGAGTAAGAATCAGGCCATATAATAGATAAATGATGTCTACTATTATCAGAAATAATAAATAAATAAATAATAAGGAGGGGGGGAGGGAGGGAGGGAGGAAGGAAGGAAGGAATCTACACACAGAGAGAAAACTCTACGCTGTGAATTTTCAGGTAAACCACTATTCCAGGCCTATCAAACTGGTGACCTGTGGGCCGGATATGTCACACACAGGCCACGCCCATCCCGGCTCCGCAAAGGCAAAAAACATCACGATACGTCACAATCTGGCCCGTGACAGAATCGAGTTTGACACCCGTGCTCTGTTCTGATTGTGAAAAGAATTAAAATCTGTAAATTGTGGGCTTTAAAATGTAGTCTTTCCAATTAAAAAGGGGAGGAGATAATCAGTACACTTAAGTATCCTGAAGGTTTTGGAATTGGGGGCAGCAAGTGATATGCAATCAAAGGCAAAGGGAAATGACAGACATAGCAGAAGTGGCTCCAGGAAACTAATGGAATAATTAATCTTAAAAGGGGTGAAGAATGCATGATATCACAAAAAACAGACCATTGAAATTGGATTAGAAAATAAAAATGAACAATGTAAATATTCATAATCACATTATTGACATGTAATGTGTCATTAAATGATGTCAAATCAAAGGAGAAATTACATCTGTAGGAATGCGGAAGAATAAAGGCAGTCATTTTAAACATGCATGCAGTCCTTCAAGTGAAACTCTCTTCTTGAAATTGGACCAGGTATCAAATAAAAAATAAAATATATGAGGAAAATGTAAGATTAAAGTCTATTTTAAAATGGATACTGAGCAGCAGTTAATTTCAACATTAGGAAACTATTCCAAAGGATTTTGCTTCAGAGTATCATTTCTCCCGTTCATTCATGTAAGAATCCTCCTGATTTGTGCATTAAACCCCCTTTCAGAATTATTCTGAGACGAATATTACAAGAACACTTTCCCAAAATGAGGCTACATAGAATGGGGATTTTGCACAAGGTTCGTTGAAATTCAACAAGGCTTATCTCGATGAATATGCTGGTAGATGATTTGATAGAAACATTAAGGTGATATTTAGAAATCTCACTGCTTCTCGGCTGGTTAAAAAAAAAAATTATATGGGAAGGACTAGCAATCTACTGCATGAAATATCTAATTTCTCTAGAATCACAGGGCTGAATTAAATTAATTAAATTATATGGGAAGGCCAGTAATCTGCTGCATGAAATATCTAATTTCACTAGAATCACGGGCCTGAGTTCCATTGGAGAAAATGCAGCTTTCCATTCTGTACAAATTTGCCTTTGAAAGATAATTCATAGGAACTGACGTGAATATTTTTCTTCATTTTACTCCCACAACAACTATTTTAGGTTGAGCTGCTGGTGACCACTCTAAAGATACCGTATATTTCCATGGCTAAAGAAGAACTTGAACCTTAAGTTAACCACCAAGACCTTAACCAAACCTGGTCTAAGACCTTAACCACACTAGTAGAGTGATAATCAAACAACCTTGGCCTTGGTAGTACAGTGGTTTAATGCACCCTGTTTTTAACTACAGCTGCCTGCAATTTCTGCAGGTTCGAATCTTACCAGGCTCAAGGTTGACTCAGCCTTCCATCCTTTCTAAGGTAGGTAAATTGAGGACCCAGTTTGTGGGGGCAATAAGCTGACTTTGTATAAATATACAAAAGTATGAAGGCTATTGCTTAACGCATTGTAAGCCGCCCTGAGTCTCCGGAGAAGGGCGGCATATAAATCAAATAAAAAAAAAACTGTCAGCTGTTAAGAAGCAAGCCCAATTTAGAGGACAAATAGAAGACCAAAAGAGAAGGGGCTATCAAAGATGCTGCTCAGGAAGACACCT
The DNA here is from genome assembly GCA_022577455.1 of Arizona elegans. NCBI lineage: Eukaryota > Metazoa > Chordata > Lepidosauria > Squamata > Colubridae > Arizona > Arizona elegans. Next base: position 124,555,430 of record JAKOOJ010000001.1, read on the forward strand.
GGAAGATTTTTTTAAAGCAAATCTCATCTAGAACAGAAATCCTTTTAATATTCTTTCCTGATCACTGGGACTTAGTAGATTGACTGATTGGGCAAAGGTGCTTTATCTGGTGACATCGCAAAGGAAACCCTATATCCTGGCTTATTGCAACAGAGTTGGTCTATGAATCCCAATAGGTCCACCTATTTACCAGACTATTTAAAGTTATTTGTTAGACAGATAGTGACCATTCAACGTTTCACAACTGATCATTAAAAAAAAAAAAAAAGGCAGAGATGGAAGGAAGAAACACGGGATGTTGGGAGGCATGTGATTTAATATAAAACAGTGATTCCCCCCCACTCCCCACTCAATGTGTGGAACACATTATTATCCATCTCTTTCTTTTGTATGTTATTGTTCTTACGAATGTTTTATTCCTAATTTGTAAACCATAAAAGTTACATCAGTGATTGAGATGGCATACAAATACAAATCTATTTATTTAAATGATTGGCTACCCAACTCCAGTGGCATGTTCCTTTATGCTTGTGGAAAAATTAGTGAAATTGAAATTGATGGAAGTAAGTAAAAAATGTCAGATAGCAATAGACAGATATACATGCATGATATAAATATTAGAATGTCTTCATAATTTCAATAAAGTATTGTTAAAGACAATTCTAAAGAGGGGGTTTTGTTCAGTGTAATACATGGTAATATAACTGCTACATGAAAATGAAATGTTACAGTTTTTCCACAGAGATAAAAGGAAGCATTTCGCATGCTGCAATGAAGTGAATGTAATTAAGAAAAAAAAGTGTAATGAGGCTTAATGTAGTTTGTAGACAAGATATTCCAGCTTCAGGCTCAATGATCACATAACATGTTCTCTTCTTGTGTCACTGCAAGAATACATACATATCTCCTTGCTCAACTCCCTAAAATGGGAAGGAATGGAATCTCCTGTAGGTTCTTAGAGCTAATCCCATTTCAAAATCAAATGAATTGTTTAAAATTATATTTTGCTCACATACATCCCAGTCAGTGGTGGATTCCTCCCGGTTCGGCCCGGTTCTCCCGAGCCAGTAGCAGTGACGATATGACGTCACTGAACCGGTTCTGCCCACGCCCCCCCCCATGCGCCCCCTGTGTTATTCTTACCTTTTATTTGGCCCCACCCCCAATCTATTGCTGCCTCCTGAATCCCAGATGATGGCTAGAGGGAAAAAAACTGTTTAAACTCTTGCCACGGGGCTTCAAAGGGCCACCCTACAGCTAATCAGTGTTAAAAGAAAACAAATGAGTAGACCAGTGCCTGCAAAAATACATGAGTAGATCAGTGCCTGCAAAAATAAATGGGTAGATCGGTACAGCTCTGCAAGCAGTTAAAAGCTTGGTAGACCAGTACCTCTGCTAAATCCTAAAGAATTGTCACATGACCATTAAGCAACGCCCACAAAATAAGCCACGCCACAGACCTGGTAGTAAAAAAAATTAGAACTGACCTCCTGATCCCAGTAATCAACTATATTTTCAAACCAAGGAGCATATTGCTGATTTAGGATAATAACAAAGTGCTGAAGTCTGAGCTTAAAAGGATCTTTGCAATCAAGAGTGGACTGATGACCAAGAGATATTTATATCCCAGGTTGTTGTTGTTGTTTTTAAAGAATGCCCTGCAATAGGGTTTCTAACAGGCCTTGTAGACTTATCTCTGTCCCCTGCAATGGTCAAAGATGTACAACTGAGTCAGATCACATGACCTGAAGAACAAATAGGAGTTTCACTGACTTGCAGAATTGCGATTAGGTCTAAGTAATTTATGGGTGATTTCTCCACCGTAGGATTTTATTTTCATTCTATATTTGAACATGGAAATTTTAGCCCTTTCTCAGCCTGTTTTGGATTCTGATATTAGCCCAGCATGTCTCAAAGTTGAGTTGAAGGGAAGGGAAGGGTTGCAAGTCAATGAATGGGAGGGTACAAGGAGCTTTACCAGGTCAGAGTGAAATACGCTGAGTGGAGAACAACACAATGTTTTCAATGTACAAAACCTTTAGTGGCAATTAATATTTATTATTCTTTATTTAGTTTGTAGTATTTGTATGCCACCAAATTTTAAAAACTCCAAAGCCTCATTAAAACTGTAATAGCAATAAGGTAAAATTAAATTAAAATTAGTTCCTCTAGCTGACCATTCAGATCTCAATGAGGAGCTTATTCTACATCACCAGAGAAACAAAACAAACAAACAAATAAAAAAACTGCTTCCAGGAACTGAACACCTTGCATTATGGATTAGCCTAAGCATCTTCTTGTACACAGAACAAGCAGGTGATCCTGAATCAATTTAAAACAGTTAATTCCCCCAAAATATTCTTGTAGGGCAGGAGTGTCAAACTGGCAGCCACCCACCCTAGCTCCGTAAATGGGAAAAACATTGTAAAATGTCACGTGATGGTGACAGCATGGTGATGCCATGAGTTTGACACCCATGTTGTAGGGCGTCCTTGAATTTTACTGAGAAACCTACTACAAACCAGGGCAGCATCCGTAGGCTGGTTGTTACACTATTAAATTAACACTTATCAATAAGCAAACCAGCAGTAAGCAATTGCTGTTTCTGAATACTCTTCTAGGGCAGACCCAGGTGGAATGCATTGCAGCCATCTGGAAATAAGAAAAGTGTGGCTAACTATTGACAGGTCCTGATCCTCCCAAAAGGGCTGAAGTTGGTTTATCAACCATAACTCAGCATAATCTGCCACCTACTGATCTATGTGGAGCCACAAACCCAATAATTGCACATTTATTCCTTTAGAATAAGTGTCACTCCCTCCAATGGCTGGCTGGAAGCTGTCCAGTAGGACAGAGGCTAGATGACAGAGATTGTTACTTTTTCCTCAATTCCATTAAAATTAGGTAACAATCTGACATCTTTCATCAAAGGAACTGGCCTTGTCCACTGAGATTCCACATAAAGGATCAGGTACTTTCTGTTTGGCCTTTAGCAAAATGTGGTAGGCAGCATACACCAGAAGGTGAACGTATATTGGCATAAACTTCACCAATGATTCAAGACCAGAAACACCTGGACCAGGGGTGGATTCTACTTACCTTTACTACCAGTTCGCAACGGTATCATGCGCGCACGCTCGCTTTGCTCGCCTGCGTGTCTTCTGCACATGTGCAGATCACTGATGACAACATCTGGGGCGGTGGGCGGGACCTCCCACCAGTTTTACTACCAGTTCTTGTGAACCGGTCTGAACCAGGGGCAACCCATCACTGACCTGGACCAAGCATAAGGAGGAATGAAAATCTTATGGAAACCACTGACCATCTGACCTGCCCACATTCTGCAAAGGGGAAGGGAGAAGAATTGGGAAGCTACAACAAGAAAGGAATTGTAAGAGTAATTGGGGGGTTTTCTAGCACCTAAGCAGAAGTTTGTAAGAGGACAAAATCTAAATATGGGTGTGGAAACAGTGCCAAGAACAACTGTGCCAAAGTCTGCCAGTGTTTTGCAAGCTGCATGACTTTAAGAGCAATTTAAGAGAAGCCGATTTAAGTAAAATAGAGCAAAGCAAATAAAACAAACACTGTTCTGCCATAACAACCCAAGCAAAGGAAAGGTCCTTTTCTTTTGTCTGATTCGATAAATAAAAATGATTTTACTCAATAAGGAATTGGGAGGAAAGGGAGTAATAATCAAAATCAATCATATTTCCTCATCATTTGCTGATTTCACATCCCACTCAGGAATCAATATTCAAGAGAGTTATTGCATATATTTGTCTTGTCCCTCAAAGACTTCTATTACTAACAATGACATAGAATGTGACAATGGGTATCCTCCCCTTTTTTTAAAAAATGAAAATATAGTACTTATATCTGCATAAACTGTGCTTTGTCTTGTGGCTGTAATGCAAAAGTAACCAAGTTCACCCCATTAAAATTCATTTTAAATTTTGATTCAGTTTTTCTTTTCTTCCAGATGAACAGTTTTCTTCTATAAAGCAATAACATATCATTGTTTTGTTTGATGGACAGATTAAAATTAAGAAAAGTAAGTGGAATGTTCTTACCCAACCATAACTTGAATGAAATTATTTATTGTATCTATGGGTGAGTCACGTAAATATATTTACCATTACAGGACTGTGATACTTCAAAATTTGAAAACTGCATTAGCCTGTTGGGAACTTAAAGTACCGTAGCTCTCTTACATTATTGCCACTAAGCCCACTGGAGTGATATTTTGTCCTAAAATAAGATACCTTTAAATCAAGAAAATTAATGCTAGAGACATATCTTAAAGATAAAAACATGGTACATGCTTTAAAAAAAAATAGAATAACTGTGTTCATTTTGTTTGTTTATATACCTGTGTTTATTTTATTTTTTATAAAGAATTAAAGGTGGCCAATAGCTAATATTCCTTCTTCCTCCTATTTTCCTCACAACAACAATTATCCTGTGAGGTGAACTGGGCTGAGAGAGAGAGTGACTGACCTAAGGTGACCCAGCAGACTTTCATGTCTATGGCAGGATTAGAACTCACAGTCTCCTGGTTTATAGCCTGGTACCTTAACCACTCAATCATACTCCCTTTCTGGGGATATGTAATCAAGCCTTACACATAATGCTATTGTGTGATGCTTTTCCATACTCTCTGCCTCTGCCACTAACCCGCAGCGGTGGTGAAAAGACTACACACTACAGTCCAGTGGGGAAATGTAAAATTTGTTACTACCAGTTCTGTGGGCATGGCTTGGCATGGGGGGCAGGTAATATGACTGAGTGGGCATGGCCAACTTTTTTTTCCCACTTTTAAAACCATTTTTTCTACAACCTCTTCGGCTGAAAGCCTCTGATGATCCCAGCTGACTTTTAAAGCCTCTGACGATCCCAGCTGACTTGGCTTATAGGCAGAGGCTTTAAATTTTAAATAGAAAAAAATGCTTTTAAAAATTAAAAAAAAAAGCCTCTGATGATTGTGGGGCTCAGCTGGGCAATGGGGGGAGGCAGGGATTTTTGCTGCCAGTTCTCTGAACCACCTGCCTCCATCGCTACTGGATCAGGTGATCCGGTCCAAACCAGGAGCATTTCACCCCTGCCACAGTCCATCCTGCAGAGATCTACTGACATCACGAGAAAGAGGGAGCCCAGAGTTGTAGAACAGGAGTGATTCTGCAGTTCTCAAAATGTTCACTTCCACTGTCAACAAAACTTTCCCATCAGCAAGGAATTTAGCGGTTCTCTCCCCATCCACCCATATCCCCCCTACCATGTCTGGACCAAAACTGGATGGATATATGGATAACTGGATCAATAAATAAAATAAAAATAGGGAAAAGTGCTTGTCAATGGGCTTGTTGCAGTACAAAAAAATAAGAAAGAACCCAACTCCAAAGCAATTCATTATTAATGCCTGAATATTCTTGCTAAACAGTTCTGATTATTTCACACGAAAGAGGTCAAAGTAGTGGAGAAAGGAATTTAATCAAATAAACTCTCAATCTCTTTCCAAATAGCATTTTCATCCAGCAGCATGTAAATTTGTCAGATGATGAGCTTTCAAACATACAGACAAGGTTAATCTGCTACCGACTGTTAAAACTTCTGGGATGGACTTTAAAAAAAAGTCTGAAGCAGCCATACTACTCCAAATTCCTCTTTTTCTTCTTCTTCCTTAAAAAAAAAAGACCTAATATATCGCTTTTTAAAAATTCCAACTGGAGTCTCTGAAGTAGTTTTGTCAACTTCCCAAAAGATGATCTGATTGGTTCTCACCCTGTCACTGGAAGAACATTAATAGAAGTGAAGAAGTAGCCTGGCTAAAAATTGAACATTTTAACATTGTCCTATATTTCTGGAATAAGAACACTTATTCCAGAATAAGTGTTTTTTTAAGCTGGAAGTGATGGAACTCTAGCACAATCTTGCTCTGATAACTTTAAAACTAATTCTGTAAACTCTGGCTGAAGGATTGGCCCTGTTTAAACAAATTATATGTTAGCCTGTCATCTTCTAGTCTTAATCAATCAAAATCATTTACGTACTATATAATGTTATATTATAATTTGATCTTGCAAAGTTCAAGAACTGCTTTACTTAGGAGAGATACCTACCACCACCACCCAAAAAAACAGCTGGCTGTTTTTTCTGGCATAAATGTATATCATCAATTTTTTAAAAAATGGACTGTTTCAATTTGTTCTCCTTAGCATATTAAAATGGAAAATGCTATGGGATAGGAAACAAAAACCAGCAGTGAAAACCTGTTATAGGTTTTCTTGAGAGACAGACACATCTTGTCCAGATATGCTTATTTGAAATACAATCAGCAGATGGATACCTTTAACAGTAACAGAGTTAGAAGGAACTTGGAGGTCATCTAGTCCAAACCCCTGCTCACACAGGAGACCTGTACTAGGGATTCGAACCGCCGACCTTTCTGATCGACAACTTCAGTGTCTTAGCCACTGAGCCACCTAGAGGAGACAAATTCTAAATTCTCATAAATTCTAAAGATTCCACGGCATGGACAGTCTGCTAGGGAATAATTCAGCCACATTTACTTCCACAGAAATGGGCCTGAGATAGAAGACAGTGCTTATTCCTTCACTTCTGTATAATCCTCGGAGCAGCAGAGACAAGTAAATGTGCTGAATCCTCATTGTTTTCACAAAATTTTGTTCCCTTATGCTGCTGCCAGATTTCCTCTGGTTTCATTTGAAGAACGTTTTCTGTCCTTGTTCATGCTGAATGTAGATGCCTTCATTAAGGAGTCCCATAAGGAGTTAAAAATTATTCTGGCATTTTGTGCCCTCTGTACACAAAACACCTTTCTGGAAAGCGAGATACTATCTTCTATGGGAAAGCTTTCTAAAAAAGCAAAAAAAAAAAAAAAAAAAAACAGGAGAAAAAAGTAACTGTCTAATTAGGAGCAAAATGATTGGCTAGTTCACGGACTCTGTGACAGTTATGACAAATACATACATTGGCATTGCCCTAACCTCACTTCACCATTTGCAACACGAAGTTGGTATTTTCAGAAATGTGCAGAACACTGGGCTACAAAGCTTCACCTTGTCTGATGCTATTTCATTTAATTTTTTATTAACTGCCTGAACATATGCCATTCTACAAGAGGGTAATAGTTACAAAATGTCAGCAGAAACATTTAAACTGCTAAAATGTAAATGATTTTATAAATTTGTAATGAAACATAATTGTCGTGCGGGGGGGGGGTATGAGAGAGAGAATAGAAAAACAGATACATTTTGCTGCACAAAATTGCATCTTATTGGTCAAAAGTAGCAGAACTGTAAACATATTTTAATGAGCTTGACAGGCTGTGCTGAAATAAAATGGGACTCATAAACTGAAAAAGTGAATTCTATCATATTTTCTTTTCTAGCATTAGGAAAATTCACTCTTTCCTGAAAAGCTCCCACGGAACTTTGTATATATTCTTAATTCACAACAAATTAGATTATTATTAGATTATTAAATAGATTATTAAATTAGATTATTAAATGTATTATTTTCTTTTAAGACAAATACACATACAAACAAGTACACAAACACACACATACATACACACATGTCAAAGAAGATAATATAAATCAAAAGACATATCTACACATCAAGGCAGCCCATCTCCCAAACAAACATTATTCGAAAGTGAATGGATAGATAGATAGATAGATAGATAGATAGATAGATAGATAGATATGAGATAGAATAGAGATAGAGATAGAATAGAGATAGAGATAGAGATAGAGGAGGATGGGTGGATAGATAGATAGAGGGAGAGATAGACAGACAGATAGACAAAGAGAGGGGAGATGGGTGGATAGATAGATAAATGATAGGATAGAGAGACAGAGAGAGAAAGAGAGAAAGACGGGGGGGAGAGAGAGAGATGGAGAAAGGATATATGTGTGTGTGTGTGTGTGTGTGTGTGTGTGTGTAGGTCTTTGGTTATTCGGGTCTTCTCCCACATAAAATTGGAAGTGTCTTGGCCAAGACACTTCCAATTTTACGTGGGAGAAGACCCGAATAACCAAAGACCTACATACAAACGCCCGCGAAAACCTGAGAAAACATATATATATATATATATATATATATATATATATATATATATATATATATATATATATATATATATATATATATATTCTCCTTTCAGCAATAAATCGCTGGGTCAGTGATCTCAGACATGGCAAGAAGGAAGGAAGAGAAAACAGCAAAAGAACATATTTCCTTCCCCCACACACACATTGTTTCCTAAGCTACCACACTCAGCAACCACCTTCCAGTTAGGTTTGCGGGCAACCATCTTTAAATGCTTGAGCTGCTCTGTGTAGTCATGACAAGATTTGCAATTCTCTACGTTTATTTACACACCATCACCCCAACTAGACATCACATTGCAGTGGCTTGGTCACAGCTGACCCTAGGGTAGTCCCTGTCTTTGCCGATCCAATTTGATCATGCTCTCCAATTGAACTGCAGTCGTACAAGCACAGGATGTATGCCCACGACTCCACACCACAATAAAATTAGCAAAAGCTTGTCAGGGTATATTTTCTACTTTTACTATGACAGACGCTGGACAAATATGTCTGCTTTTCAGAAATCCACAGAGATTTGTCGTCTCCTGAATTACTTATGGTTCTGTCATGTTTGCTGCTTAGCATTATTCCTATACTGATAAAAAAAAACCTGCAGTATTTGATTTCAGGGTAATATTAAATACGCCATGTGTTTTTCAGATGTGTTACCCTGCATTGAATGGATGATGCTAAACGGTTTCCTTTTCTGTTTTTAATTGACTTGCTTTATAACTACACCTTTTTCAGAGTTAGCAGCCACTAAAGATTAATATGTATAAACATAATACAAAGACATCCTATTCGGAAAGCAAAGGATTAAAAAGAAAAGGTCTTATTTGCAAGAAAGAATAGAAATTTAAGTTTCAAAAGCTGTAAGTAAATGCAGGCTGTTACTTTCCACATGTATGGAAAAAAAACAAGACACTTTAGAAAGTAAACTTAGGTTTTTTAAAAAGAGAGAGAGAACGCTGTCTTTTTATTGACTCCAAGAAATAAATAAATATTTTCACTTCCTAGTAAACAATTAATAATTAATATGTTTTGTGTATTAATTTGTGTATTAATATGTTTTCTAATTCTTCTCCCCACCCCTGGCAGTATAATTTCGATTCAATATTCTTAGTAGTCCCAGCATCAAAGAGTTTCAAAAGCTCTGGGATCACTTCCTATTCCCTGGAAGACAGAAAGAAACCCAAAACCTAGTTAAATAAATTGTGCATTTATTCCTTTCCTTTTATGCACCATGATCTACATGTGGTCATTAATTATAAAGAGACTATTATAGCACCATATTTTCATTCAATATGATATCCCGGTATATATCAAAGAAGTCCCATAATTAAAACAGAAGGGCCACAATGACAATTAAAATTACAATCTATATGGGGAAAGAAAGTACAGTTCTGCCATTTTTCACCCTGTCACTCTCTGGCCTATGGAAGATTCCAGTCACGTCTCGGTTAAAGCCGCCTAAATGCTTCCTCACCAATGCTACCTCAAAAGCATTATCAGCACCTAAGCAAAAGCCTATGCAAGTATAATTTAATACCAAGCCCCGGTTTGCAAGTAATAGCGTATAAAGTGATATTTAAGTGGTGTTTTAAGCACACTTTGGATGGCTACAGCCGCTTTTTACTGGTAAATGCATTTCCCTTTGAGTAGTGATTATGAGTCCTGGGTGAAGGTCTGCCTGTAAGCCTTACTTCCAGCTGCCAATCTTGGCTTCACCGGGAAGAAAAAGCCACATCATCGCACCTTCTTCCTCCCCTCGGAGGCTGTCATAGCCAGAGCCCTAGCACTGCAAAACAATTTCTGCCTCACCCTTTCCTGCTTCTGCCTCTTCAACCAGAGACCTCTGCCTTGTGTACCCACTTACATCCTCACCAACCAGCTCCCCAGCTGCACGCCACTTCCACGCGCCTGCCTGCCTCGCCTCGCCTCGCCTCGCCTCCCCGCCCCAATTTTAATACTTAGCTTGGTAAACATCTGCCTTAATGGGATGCAAAGCTTTTTCTGGGAGGGGAAAAGGAGGTAGCAATATGTATTTGCCACAATTTATTGTCTATAAAAGTCGCAGCAAGTGAATGATGACGGCTCAACTCTCTCGCCGGGTGCCTGGGTGCCTGGGTGCGTCCCTTCTAATAACTTTCAACCAAGCACTCGCCATATGAAGCATGCAATGGAGACACAGAAGGGGTTTTGTATAATAAAAGGGTGACATGGTCATTTTTCCCCAGTTTTGCATTACACAGGCACACTCATGCATGGTGCTTTTTAAATTCTTATTATATGTGAGGTCAGAGGGTCGAATGTCAGAAAGTACTGTTAATTTCACGGGGTTAGGGGAAAGTAAATTCAGAGGGAATACAGATCACTTAGCACAGAGAAGCAGCTCCTCTGAAGTTTGGTTTTTACATTTGTTAGCCGTATCCGTCAGCTGACGAACCATTGAGGCCATGGTGACATCGTGGTCCCTCTTATAATAGCCTGACATGCTGCGGTAGGGAAAAGCACGGTTCCCGGAGCCCCTCCAGAGGGGCCAGCAAGAGGCTCCCCTGGAAGCAGTGAAGCACTCCAACTTCACACAACTGGAACTGAACAAAGAGCGTTGCCATTTGGGCCGTGAGGTTTAAATTATAGAGAAAGCAGTCAAGAGGCCTTAAAGTTCAATCTGACAAGAAATGTAAAATATATTTCTGTCTTCATTCTCTGGGAAGCGAGCATCTTGCGGTGGCTAGACAGAGAGGCTTTTTTCCCCCTCTTTTTTTTTTTAAAGGGGTACTGAATGTAAAAAACAAGAATCAAATCATAAATGTTAACTCTCCAAAGGAGATTTGATTCTGTTGCCAATAAAGCCTCTGAATATTAACACCTGAGGATCGGAGGAGGGGGGAAGCTGGGAAAGGAAACACAGAAGCGTTGTAAACATTGTTCTGATTGTGGCACTAATAATGTGGGAAAGAGGCATAAAGAGCAACGTTATTTCTATGAGGAAAGTCTATTCACCACAAGCCGCCTAAACCATCTCCTTTTCAAAGACGCACAACAGGGATCACATGTTTGGTATTTTTCAGCAGCTTTCGCAAGAGTTGAAATGGAAATGCCTGACTGGAATGGAGGGTGTGTGTTTGTGTGTAAAAGAAAGAATTTGCTTGCCAGAAGAATCCAGAAATAGAGAAAGAAGCCTGATTTTTTCCCCCTCAAAGAAAGAAAATATTATCTCTACAATTATGCAACTGAGTGGGCTGCCACGGCCAGCTGGGCCCAGGTTTGGTTGGGCGATTTCAGTGTTATGTGTTTGTCTTCCGTCCTGCATGGGGCCTGAATCAAAACCTCCAATTGGGCTCAGCTGCCCCTTTATAATTAAATTTTAATGACTTAGGCTGAATGTTTGGGGTTTGGCGCACATTTAGTAGTTTTAGCATTTAAATGGTCTTGAATAGCCTCTGAAAGGAGGCAGCATTGCCTTAACCTACTGGGGAGGGGTATTTCCTCGGGGTGGTTTTTGTTTGTCACATGATTTTCAGCATCACGAAGGGCCGAGCCAGCCTTTAGGAAGAGATGGCTGGAGCACTGCCACATTCAAAGATCTTCAGAATAAAACCAAACATTCTTTATGGAGGCAAGCTCCAAATGAACGGTCAAATTTTGCAGCCTAGCGCACCTCTCCAGCTTCTAGTTTTCATCTCCCACCCCTGGAGCTGCTGTGAACTTTGTCACTGTCACACAGTCACTGTGAACCTTCCCCAACTTGGAGCTCCCAAGGATGCCTGTTGCAAGATGAGATGCAACGCTTACATAGGACAGACCTTCTTGACATACTCCATGGAAAGGACAGTGGAGATAATTCAGATATGGGCATCCAAAAAATGAAGCATCTCTTGAACATCTCCTTTCCAAACTCCTTGGTGGAAGAACAAGAGCTGATGTTCTTCAAAGGAGCATGCCAAAAGCTTCAGATCAATTACTCCTTCTAGAGAGCTGATCTTACCATGCATTTTAAATGTTTCTGTTCAGGAAAGAAACCATTCGAGTTAAACAAGCAGCACGCATGAACATGAAAAATGTATCCCAGAGGACATAGTTTTTCCTATTTAAAAATATAATTTAATCCTTCCTTTCCCCCAACAGCAATTCTGCTTAACTTTTCAATGTGGGACACAACCCAGGTATTCCATTAATGCGAGATCTTGCTAAAATGGTGGCTCATAACCTGTTTTTCAGAGGAGAGCAGCTAAGGGATGGAATAAACCTTCTCTCTTCTGCAGTCTGGAGACTTTTCCTGGCCTGCTGGAATAGGGAGAGAAAGAGTGCTTGTTTCTGAGCAGAGAAAGTTCACACCCTTACTTGTAACCATAACCTGTATCCTGCATTTCATAGAAAGTAAGGATGCAGCAATGTCCTCCATTCTACTAGAAGCTATATTTGTTCTACTTTTAGATTCTGGGCTTTGTTCTTCTGTTTTGCCGTCTGGATGGTGCGTGTCATAGGACGACTTTGTGATATGCAGAGTTCTTTCTAATGATTGATACAAGTTCCATGGCCCATAGTTCCATAGTTTGGACATCAAGACCTGAGCATCTTTGAAAAAACTTGGGAGCTTTGATGCTAGAGAATTGTCCATGTCAAAGAAAGCTCAAACCACCAAATGTTCTTCCAACTGTACCCTTTTACAAAAGTAAAATCATGGGCTATGTAGTACAGCTGAACTCAGTTTACCGCAACCAGGCACCTTCAGTTCTACTGGGACAATATAGGATTCTTGACTTTCTCTTCCACCCTAGTTTTTATCCGAATGTGGATTCACTAAAAACAGAAGTCTTCTTCAGACTTGAAGTATTCCACATTATCCTTTTCAGTGCTGTGACCCATTATAAATGACCCTTGCTTACTTACATGTGAATGCATCTGTGCTGCACATACTTATATCTAAGGATTTATTTTAACAGTGTTTGTCACATATAGCAGTGCCCTTGTATAATTAAGAACTTGCCCTTCAGATTGCCTTTTCCTCCAACTATCTGGTTGCCTGAAGTTTAATCCTTCATTACTAGCTAAAACAAAATCACCAATTAGGCACATGAATACATCCGAATTAATCTCATTAAGGTGATGGCACCAAATAAATTGGAACTATTTTTGTGCTTTTACTGTGTTCCTATGGCTTTATCAGGCCCTATGGCCATATACAAAGACCTTACAGCTTAGTCATTTAGAGTCATTCACTTGTGGACTAAATGTGGCATTACCATCGATGGCTGAAAATTGCTTTCAGCTTTTAAACTGCACTGACTAGTCTGTAGTTAATCTTAGATCATTCACTCGCAAAATTAAATGAGCCAGAACGATGGTCTCTCTTTCTTCTTCCCCTCCCTTTTTTTTTTTTTTTGTAAAATAAGACATCACAAAACACTTATTTGCCCTACCCAAAAGAGATTTCAAATTCATTTAAACTCTCATAAATCAGAGCTGGGAATTTTTAATTGTGTTTCCTAGCACAGACATAAACTCTCTTTCCTGAGCACATCATTGCTAACAATTTACATATGGAATATAGTATCTTGCCTAACAAATGATGTACACCTCTATTCTCCTGTGATGTATGTGGGAACCACATGATACTTGTTATTGCGAATCAAAGCCAAACTGCTTGGACTCATTTACATAAATCAACCTGAAGACTTTTTTTTCCTAATATACATGCCGTTAACACTATATAGTCTTTTTTGTAGCGCTCAGCAAAAAGGCATAAACTTAAGAATTAAAACTCTTTCACAGCTTCCTGGGCCATCTTAGCAAGGACATTTGGACAGATATTGAATAGCAGGTAGCAGTAGCCTAGGTCACACTATTAATTATATTCTCTAAAAAATAGCTCAATTAATTCATTATTCTTGTGACATTACAGTTAGTGGAAATTAACTTATGTATTTGTTTGTTTATTAAAATTTAACCCTCCTTTATTACTTTGTAAAGGACAAACATACCTAATACTCCTTCCTCCTCCTATTTGCCACACAACAACCCTGTGAGGTGGATCGAGCTGAGAGTCACTGACCCAAAATCACCCAGCTTGTTTATATGACTAACTTGCTAAATGAAACTAAATAGTAAGTAACTTGCTAAAATGATAGTGAGTGGGGAAGAATGGGTGAATTGATTCCAAGTTTACCTTCAACTTTAAAAGATAAAAACCCAAACTAAAATCTTTTAGAGAAGGAGCCTTCATGTCATGATCCATCATGACAACAAAGGAATGTTCCCTAAAGAAAAGACCTCCCCGAAATCTACTTTCAACTGTTCTACAGTTTTTTATCACGTGTAATTTTTTTCTCTCTATTCCTGTTGGATTGGTCTTTCATCAGGCAACTTCAGTCATTCAAGGAAAAAACAGAAAACTGTAGAAACATAAGAGATGACTTCATCTCCAAATGTCACCAGGATATTCAGCACAGTGAAAACATGTTGTGGGTTGGTTCAGTGGTTCTATGGAGGCCCACTGTGTATTGGGGTCACATCTTGGAAATGAGAAGCACGCTCCCTGGTCACATAAGCTATACAGTTGATGACAGATCAGGGATGTGTGTGTGTGGTCTTGTTTTCAGGAAATGGAGCATTAGTCCAGTCAAAAATTACTTCATTTCTTAATCGCAAGCAAAGCTGCCAAATGCTCAGAGTCATATTCTTTTAAACAATGCTTAAAAACTAGCAGTCTTTTCTTGAACCTCAGTTTATTAGTAAATTCCACAACCTGATATCAGCTTCCCTGAAATCAGCAGGAATAATAATCCATTAAACAGAGAAGGCTGCAATACAGAATTTGTCAAAAACAAAAAACAAAAAAACCCACATGCTAATCTTCCACAAAAGGAGGTAAATATGATATTGCTTTCTCTCTTTATGAAGTGATAGTATGGCTTATTTCCAGTGTTAATTGGAAAAGAATGCTAATTGCCATTATAGGCATAATGATGCCAGTTACAAGTACAAAAGCTGAGTATAAGAGTGCAGAATCAAGTGCAAGAGCAGAGAATCCAGAGGGAAAGTCTTGAATGTCTTTGCAAAATTCCATCTAAAACTTTATTCTTTTAATCTGCCTGTAAAACAATCCAATTAATTGTTCCTTAAAGGAAGCTTCAGATAAATTCATTTGTTTTCAACTCTTCAAGAAGTCATTCAGAATACATTTTGTAATGGCTTAGTCTACTCATCCAAATGTAACTTTCTCCACCTTAGTCCCTTCCTGGGATCTTGTTCCTCTGATATAATGAAACATCTTGAAAACTAATCTTCATCAAAGCACATCATGCATTTGGTGACTTTCTTCTATATGGTTGTGTGAGGAATGAACGTTTTGCTTAGTTATACTGTTCAGGTAGGAAACACACACACACACACAC